>JAPFFP010084728.1:0-21808 GCA_026153255.1 Solanum medicagineum | reverse complement strand
AAATAAATAATAACAAAAGTAAATAAATAAATAAAAATGTGATTTTATATTTTATTTCAATTTTCAAAATATAACCAGCTTCCTTTAAGTTTATCGACTACTTTCAATTTTGTCAAGTTTAGTTAAACCTTTTTTAAATTTATTTAATTTGTAAACTAGTCAGCTTTTTGAAGTCAATTAAGTTTTTTAAAGTTAGTCAACTTTCTAATTGCTGGATAATCACATTTAGCGGTCATTTCGAGTGCGTAAAACCTTCTCGAAGTGGAAATATGAACCTGAACTTTTTCTTTGGATTTTAAAAGATTTTTCTGTTAGGTCTTTTAAATGTTTTACTGGTTTCCTAATTATCCTTAAAATTAGGTGGCGACTCTGTTTTTTTTTTTCTTCGAAAATTGGGTTTTCTCTTAAATTAATTGAGTTTAAAAGCTGATTTTTGATTGATTTTCTTTTTTCCAAAAAAGTCATTTTTCAGTATAACAAAGAAGGCATCCAAGTTGATTCCCAAAAGATTGAGGCAGTAAAGAATTGACCAAGGCCCATAACTCCAGCAGAGATAAGGAGTTTCATGGAGGGGTTTTCTTCTATCTCAGCCTTCTTGACGAAGCTAACTCAGAAGAAGGTTAAGTTCATATGGTCAGAAGCTTGTGAGAAAAGTTTTCAAGAGTTGAAAACTAGGCTGACTACAGCCCCGGTCTTATACCTACCCGAGAGAACCGATGACTTTGTGGTATACTATGATGCTTCCAGAGTTGGGTTAGGGTGCTTATTAGTGCAAAGAGGCAAGGTGATAGCATACGCCTCCAGACAGCTTAAGACCCACGAGAAGAACTATCCCACCTACGATCTTGAGCTTGCTGCTGTGGTGTTTACTCTAAAAATCTGGAGACACTATCTCTACGGAGGGCATGTAGAGCTTGCAGTATGTATCCATCCAAAAGGAGCTAAACCTGAGGCAGAGGAGATGGTTGGAGCTACTGAAAGACTATGACATGAACATCCTGCTGAATGACCCGACGACTGATACAATTGAGGACTATGCCAGACTTTACCTTAAGGAGATTGTTAGATTGCATAGGGTCCCTATATCCATCATTTCAGACAAGGGAACCCAGGTCACAACACAATTTTGGAAGTCCTTTCAGAAAGGGCTTGGTACCAAGGTGAATCTTAGTACAACTTTCCATCCACAGACAGACGGGCAAGCCGAATGGACCATACAGACCCTTGAAGATATGTTAAGGGCATATGTGATAGACTTTAAAGGTAACTAGGATGATCAATTACCCTTGATTGAGTTTTCCAATAACAATAGTTTCTAGGCCAGTATACAAATGGCACCTTATGAGGCCCTTTATAGGAGAAGGTGTAGATCACCCATTGGGTGGTTTGAAGTTATTGAGGCAGAATCGATAGGACCTGATTTAGTCCATCAAGCTATGGAGAAGGTGAAAGTTATCTAAGAAAGACTAAAGATAGCCCAAAGCCAACAAAAGTCTTACACTGATATTAGGAGGAGGGATTTGGAATTTGAGGTAGGTGATTAGGTGTACCTAAAGGTGTCACCGATGAATAGAGTTATGAGATTTGGGAAAAATGGGAAGCTTAGTCCATGATATATTGGACCATACCAGATTGTTTAGAGAGTTGGGAATGTGGCATATGAATTGGAATTGCCACCAGAGTTAGCTGCTATTCACCCAGTATCCCATATTTCTATGCTTAAGAAATGTTTGGGAAATCCCACACTAGCCGTACCTCTTCAGAGTATTGGGGTAAAGGGCACTTGACTTATGAAGAGGTCCTTGTGCAGATACTACATCGACAAGTTTGCAAATTGAGAACCAAGGAGATTGCTTCGGTAACAGCATTGTGGAGGAACCAGTTCATTGAGGAAGCCAGATGGGAAGAAGAGGAGCATATGAAGGCCAAATATCCACTTGTTTGTAGGCCTTAATGAGGATCTTGAAGGTAAATTTCTATGATTGAACTCGAAGATTTATGTTTGGTTAGTTAAGTAATTTTGTAAGTTTGGAGCCAACTCTTAATATCGTTGTCATTCGAGGATGAATGATCCCAAGGGGGAGATATTGTGATGGCTAGTGAAATTACCAAAATAACCCTAGAAAGAGAACATGCGCTTAACGCATCTTTCCATGCTCCATTTACAAATTCGGGATCAGCGCGAATTGAGAGGGGAAAGGTCTAAACCCGATTTTAGAGCAACTAGGTCAAAAAATAAATTTCACAAAAATTTGTGAGATATTGAGGGCGCGCGCCCAGGGCGCGACGCGCCTTGGACGCGGACCCACACTTAGGATATGTTTTTTAATTTTTCGATAGGAAGCTAGAAATCGTAAATTTGAGCAAAATACACATGTCCGTGCCCTAGGCACGATGCGGACATGATGTACTAGAAAAAATTTTCTTTTTATTATTTTAAGGAAGGTTAGTTTCGACTTTTCCCACCCTTTTTAAGCCTTAATTAGTTTTTTTCACTCGATTAATTCCTAAGAATGCACTACTTTCCTCATTAACGTTAGAAAAATTTCAAGAAAACCCAGAACGTAGAATCAAGAAGTAAGCTAGGCTTTCAAGAATCTTCCCAATACTTTCAAAAGTTGATTTCTCAGGTATGTAAGGCTCTCCAAAAGTTATTCTACATATATTTTAGTATCTTTTCCTACTAGATTCTACCCAAGAACAAGCTTATGAATTGAGATTAGTTTTCTCTATTATTATTAGTTGATTTCATCAAAGTTCTTGTTCATACATCTTTCTTGATAAAAATCATGGTCTTTACTGATTTTAGTATTAAATAAAGCTGTGGAGACAAGATTTACAGTATTGTTGTAATTATAAGAACCCTACATATATTTCGTGAAAAGCTAGTATATTCACAGTTTTGATGTTAAGTTTAAGGAGTACTCGAGCTTCTATATTTACAATATATCTGAAAATAAAGTTATGATTTGAGACATTTTGTGTTGATATGAATTCCATCAAAGAGAATTAGATGAGTTGAGAAAAGTTAAGAAAGCTAAAGGTGGGCTAAGTCCCAAAAGATTAAAGAAGCTTTTTTGAGAATTCTTACTATGTAAGTTATGAGCACTATAAAAGCTGTTTTGAAAGTAGTATTAAGCACCGATATGAGTGAGAGTGATGCTAATAACTTGAACTCATAAACTATGTAGCCAATGTAGGATAGGATTGTACCAAGGTACAACTCCTCACTTGCTACTGCGATGGCCCAGTTTTGGAATGGATCCGCTCCCCTAGTTTTCGATCCTTACCTTGGCAAAGTATGGGATGGCTCTGGCAACATGGGAAAGATGTTGTATCACCACGAAGCTCATAGTGGTGGTTGTCAGTTAGAGAAACTCCCTAAGTTAAAGCAAGTTAATTTTTACATACAGATTTTCAGCATGTTCTATTTTCAGCATGTATGGTATTTATTACTTATGCTATTTTATTTTGAGATATGATTTACTTACTTTGAAAATATTGCCTTACCCTGAATTTCCATTTTGGCCATCTTACATACCTTACATTCCACGTACTGACGTCCTTAGGACCTGCATCGTTTTATGATGCAGACGCAGGTGACAGAGTCCCTCAGCAGATGCTTCTTTGAGGACCAAACATTCATCAAGCTGTTGGTGAGGCCTCTTCTCAGTCAGGGGCTTTTGAAGTTTATCTATGTTTTTTTCCTTTCAATATTTTCTTTAGTTATGGCTACTTTGGGGCTTGTCCCGATAGTCGTTACAGATTAGTCTAGTCAGAGGTTCCATAGACTATGTGTCAGGCATTGCAGTTTTCTCTTATTTCAGTTATTGTTGAGACATTCTTCATTTCAGTTTATTCAGATAGTTTGGCATTCTTAGCTAGTTATATTGAAGCCTTTCCATTCTGTTTAAGTCTTCCGCTGAGTAGAGTAGTCAGGCCAAGTGGTTCGCTTGGGACTAGAAATAGTTTTGAGTGTTGGCCGGGCCCAGGGTGTGAACTCGGGGCGTGAAACTTACAAGATTTTTAGTTCTTTTTCTATACTCAGATGTTGAGTGTTTATTACATTAGGTTTTCTTCAAAGAAGGGAAAAATGTCTTAGAATTTTTCTATTTTCATTGGTAGCCTTATGCCAAGCTTGCTCCCAGGAATGTTTTTCTCTTCTTTCTTTCTTTCGTTTTTTTGGGAGAGGGGAGGGGGCTATGTATTTGTAATTTCACCTTTTAAGAATGTATTTGTAACACCCGATGAAATTACCGAAATACCCCTAGAAGAGAGACGTACGCATAACGCGTCTTCCCAATCTCCAATGAAAAATCTGAGACCAGATTTGAGATCATCACGAAAAATTGAGTGGGACGATGGTCTTGGTCGGATTTTAGAGTGACCGGATCAAAAGATAATTTTTTGATGCAAACCTAAAAATAGTGTTGATGCGCGCCTAGGGCGCGACGCGCACTTACACTTTTTTTTTAAATTTTTCGACAGGAACTGAAAACTCGTTCGGAGGATTTTTGGAGGAAAATACACTGGTCCACACCCGAGGTGCGTCGCGAACTTGTGTAATATTCGAGATGAATTTTCTTTTTTTTTGGGAAGGGTATTTTGGACATTCCTAACATATCTCAATTTAATAAATGTGTATAAGGGTCATTTTCTTCCGATTAAGGGTTTCAAAAACCCATTTTTCCCCGCTTCTCAGAGAGAAATCTTGAGAGAGAAAGAAGAAAAAGCTTGAGGTCTTGAGTTGGGGTTGAATTTCTTGCAAGAACTTGCATTGTTCTTCTTTCCAGGTATATAAGGTTAACTTAAAATATGAAATTGTTCTTCATGTGCCCCTTAATTGAATTAAAATGACAAATGAATGTATTGAGTGTTCAAGTATGGATTTCTTGAGTATTTTCATATAAAGTATCCCTACCTATTGTAAATTTCATGTTGATGATCATCAAAACTTAATTTATTGCATACATGTTTTATTATGAAGTATCTTATACAACTTTATATGTTATTTTGTTAAAAATTGCGAGAATGAACTTAGGAGATGGGTCTAGAGCGTTGACGGTATGAATGTGCTTGTTGTTTGTGGTTGTGGTCCTGAGTCAAGAGTGTTGACGATGATGTTGATGAGATTGATGTCCCTAAAGTCTTAAAGAGCTTGAAACTTAATTCTAAAAGAATGTTTCGAGTCCAAGAGTTGATGGGTGAAGTAATAAGTTGAGTTAAAGTGTCCAATATGAGACTAGATAATGTGATATTCTTTATATTTGATGTTTATGAGCATGTTGAGTCCTAGGAGGAGTATTGAGCATAGAAAATGAGTAAGGGTAAGTCTCGCTCGCACTCATTAACTATGTGGCCAGCATAGGAGAGGATTGGACCATGAAAATGGATGTTTCCTTAGTCCCAAAAGAGGACTTGATGTTATTATGGATCCACATATGCCACGTCCTTTACCTCGGCAAGGTACTAGGTAGATGCGACAATGATATCGCTTCATTGTATCATCACCGGCTCATAGGTGATGGTTGTAGGTCCAAGAAATTCCCAGTTAGGTCCCTCTTTGATAGTACTCTGATGTGGATGTGATGGTATGAGTCTTAATTTATGTTGATGAGTTATTGTCTACTCCTTATCCTGAGCTGAGATGAGTATCTTATGAGTTGATTTTATTCCATGATATCCTGCCTATATTATTTCCATTTAACCATTTTATATATCGTACATTTCACATACTGATGCCATTTGACGTTGTATCGTTTCATGATGTAGATGCAGCAGATAGAGGACTTCAGCAGATGCACTGTTGAGGTTTAGTATTCCTAGTTCCAGACATTGGTGAGTCCTCCCCTGCATTCGGAGGATACCATTTACTTTCTTTCCTATGTTTTGAATTTATTCTTTGAGTTTGTGGTAGCCATAGCCTGTCATGGTAGCTTCTTAGACTGTAGAAGTAGAGGCTTCATAGACATATAAATGATGGTTTTGATGTTGAGGTCTTTTCCCTTTTAAAACTGAGTTTCCTTAATCCTATTTCATGACATGGGTGTTGAGATTAGTTTTTGGCCTATGGCCCTTATTCTTGACATAGATGTGACCGAGTTGAGTTGTCCACTATTACGTGTCTTATATTCTGATGATTTTCGCTGTATAGATGATTGTATGACTGTCATGAGACCGAGTAGTTCGCTTGGGGACTAGCAATAGTCTCTGGGTGCCGGTCACGTCTAGGATATCCTCCCGGGGCGTGACAAACTTGGTATCAGAGCACAGAGTTCAAGAGTCTTAAGGAGTCTATGAAGCCGTGTCTAGTAGAGTCTTGTTTATGGGTGTGTTGTGCACCACACTTCATAAGTAAGAGGCTATAGGACATTAGGAATGGTTACCCTTGTTCTTTATTATGAGTTCGTGTCAATAGAGTTTAACTCTATGAAACTCTTTTTTAATTCGTTCATTACACATTTGCATATCATGCCTCCTAAACATACTACTACCCAAAAAGATGCCTTAACTCCACCCGCTGAGAATCCCGCACCAGAGGTTCCTACTTAGACAGGGACGAGGAGATGGGTTCGACGTGCCAGAACTGCTAAGGTTCCACAGGCACCTCCTGCACAACCAACCTCCACCATAGAGGCAGACTTTAGGGGAGCCATTACAATGCTCACTTAGCTAGTGGCCTCCCAGAATAACAACCGAGGTCCCTAGGCCCCTTGCTAACTGCTGCAACCAGGCCTTGAGACTCTTTGACAATGAACCCGCCAGTCTAGACGAGATCGAAAGTTGAGGAGGACCCACAGAACTTTATCGATGAGATATGCAAGGTCTTGAGGGATATGCATGCGATGGAGGTTGAGGGAGTTGAGCTTGCCTCCTATCTACTTAAAGATGTTGCCAATGTTTGGCATAATCAGTGGGAGGATAGTCAAGGTGAGGATGCTAAGCCTGCTGAGTGGGATGAGTTTGAGACTGCTTTCCTCGATCACTTTTTTCCCCAAGAGTTAAGGGAGGCAAAGATTGATGAGTTCGTGATCTTAAAGCAAGAAGGGATGACCATTAAGGAGTACAGCCTCAAGTTTAATAAGTTGTCTAGGTATGCTCCAGAGATGGTTCAGGACATGAGGGCAAAGATGAGAAAGTTCGTGTCTGGGTTGGGGAGGCATGTGAAGAAGGAATGCAAGGCAACATTGCTGATCCCAAGTATGAATATCTCCAGGATTATAGTTTATGCCCAGCAAACTGAGAAAGATAATAAGAGAGATAGAGAAAACATTTGAGCAAGAAAGCCAAATCAGCAGGACATGAGCCTAGCCAGCAGAAGCAAAATAAGAGTGCTAAATCTTTTTTTTTAGAAGAGGTCTTCTAGTTGTGCACCCTCTGCAGCCAGTGCGCCCATCCAGCAAAACAGGTATGATCAGAAGTCTTATGGTCACCAGAATTTCAACGCTCAGGGTTCTCAATCCCAGGCTAGTGTAACTCAAGGTCCGAGGGGAAAGCCACCTTGTGGCAATTATGGCAAGCTCCATCTGAGTGAGTGTCGTGTAGGCACATAGGCTTGTTACATATGTGGACAGATTGGTCACTTCAAGGGGGAGTGTCCTATGAGAAGATGAGGTGATGGAAGTAATAAAGCACAGTCCTCCGCAGCACCCCCAACTGGCAGTCATCAAAGGTACTACTATCGGTGCAGGAGGCAGGACAAATCATCTTTATGCAATGGGTAATCGTAAGGAGCAGGAGGTGGCACCAGATGTCGTTACGAGTATGCTTCGAGTCTTTACTTTTTATTGTTATACATTATTTGACCTGGGTGCCACTCTATCTTTTATAACTCCCTATGTGGCTAGTAGATTTGGGATCCTTCCAGAGTGTTTGCTTGATGCCTTTTCTGTTTCCACTCCTACTGGTGAGTCTATCTTAGCTAAAAGGGTCTATAAAAATTGTGTAATATCCATCTATGATAGGGATACCTTGGCTGACTTGGTAGAGTCGGGGATGGTGGATTTTGATGTGATCCTTGGCATGTATTGGCTTCATGCCTGTTATGACTCTGTTGATTATAGGACCCAAATTGTTAAGTTCCAATTCACTAATTAACCTGTCTTAGAGTAGAAGGGGAGTTCTGTTGCACCTAAGGGCAAGTTTATCTCCTATCTTAGAGATAGAAAGCTAATCACTAAAGGTTGTATTTATCATCTCGTACGAGTTAAGTCTGATGATGTTGAGTCTCCTACTCTACAGTAAGTACTGATTGTAAATGAGTTTCCTGAAGTGTTTCTTGAGGATCTGCCTGGAGTCCCTCCTGATGGGGTGATTGACTTTGGGATTGATGTTCTCCCCAATACCCAACCTATCTCAATTCCACCTTATAAGATGGCCCACACTGAACTGAAAGAGTTGAAAGAGCAATTGAAAGACTTGTTAGTGAAGGGCTTCATAAGGCCAAGTGTTTCTCCTTGGGGTGCTCCTGTCCTATTCGTGCATAAGAAAGATAGGTCTCTCAGAATGTGCATAGACTTTAGGCAACTGAACAAGGTCACAATAAAGAATAAGTATCCTCTCCCTAGGATAGATGATCTATTTGACCAACTTCAGGGTGCCACTTGCTTCTCCAATATAGACCTCAGGTCTGATTACCATCAATTGAAGGTGAGGGAATGTGATGTTCCAAAGACGGCCTTTAGGACAAGATATGGTCATTTTGAGTTCTTCGTCATGTCCTTTGGGTTGAATAATGCACATACAGCCTTTATGGACTTAATAAACAGAGTATTCAGATAGTACCTTGACATGTTCATGATCGTATTTATTGACGATATCTTGGTATACTCTAAGGATGAATGGAGCATGCCAATCGTCTTAGAGTGGTTTTGCAAACTCTCAAAGACTATGAATTATATGTCAAGTTCTTGAAATGTAAGTTTTGGCTCAAGTCAGTGGCCTTCTTAGGTTATGTTATCTCGGGCGATGGTATTCTAGTGGATACCTAGAAGATTGAAGCGGTTAAGAACAAGCCCAGACCGATCTCTCCAACTAACATAAGAAGTTTCTTGGAGTTGGCAGGCTAATACCGCAGATTTGTTGATGGGTTTTCTTCCTTATCCGTACCATTGACCAAGCTGACTCAGAAAAGGGCCAATTTTTAGTGGTCTGATAAATGTGAAAAAAGTTTTCAAGAGTTAAAGACTAGACTGACTGCAACACCATTTTTGACTTTGCTCGATGGGACGGAAGACTTTATGATATATTGTGATGCATTTAGAGTTGGATTGGGTTGTGCACTGATGCAGAGAGGGAAGGTGATAGCCTATGCTTCCAGGAAACTTAAGATTCATGAGAAGAACTATCTGACTCATGATCTCCAGTTGGCAGTGGTGGTGTTCGTACTTAAGATCTGGCGCCACTACTTGTATGGAATGCATGTGGATGTGTTCACTAACCACAAAACTTGCAATATGTCTTTAGTCAGAAAGAGCTCAACCTGCGGCAGAGGAGATGGTTGGAATTGCTCAAGGATTATGACATGAGCATTCTCTACCACCCAGGTAAGTCTAACATTGTTGTTGATACTCTTAGCAGATTATCTATGGGTAGCACTGCCCCGGTGGAGGAAAGGAAGAAAGAGTTGGCTGAGGAAGTGCATAGATTGGCCTAATTGGGAGTACAACTTGAAGAAAATAATGAAGGCGGGGCCAATGTTCAGAATGGGTCTGCTTCATTTTTAGTGTCAGAGGTGAAAGAAAAACAAGACCAAGACCTTGTTAAATTGTATATTCGTGACACTGCAGAGGAGTATGCTAAATTGTATATTCGTGAGATTATGAGGTTGCATGGAGTTCCCTTGTTTATCATCTCGAGCAGAGGAGCTCAATTCACCTCCCAATTTCGAGAGATCTTTTCAGAAGAGATTGGGTACCACCGAGGTAAATCTGAGTACAACCTTCCACCCTCAACCAGATAGTCAAGCAGAGTGCACCATTCAGACTTTCAAGGATATGTTAAGGGCTTACATCCACGACTTCAAAGGGAATCGGGACGACCACTTGCCATTGATCGAATTTGGATATAACAATAGTTATCATGCAAGTATGCAAATGGTCCCTTATGAGGCTTTGTATAGGAGAAGATGCATATCACGATTGGGTGGTTTGAGCTTTGGGAAGCTGAGTTGATTGGACCTGACCTTGTCCAACAGTCTATGGAGAAGGTGAAGGTTATTAGAGAGAGGTTGAAGACTGCCCAGAGCCATCAAAAGTCTTACACTAATATGAGCAGAAGGGATATAGAATTTGAGGTAGATGATTGGGTGTACTTGATGGTGTCACCTATGAAGGATGTCATGAGGTTTAGGAAGAAAGGAAAGTTGATTCCTCGCTATTTCAGACCCTATAAAATTATGAGGAGGATTGGGAAGGTCGCTTATGAGTTAGAATTGCATTCCGAGTTAGACGGGATTCATCTGGTGTTCCACCTTTCGATGCTGAAGAAGTGCTTGGGAGAGCCTACTTTGATGATACCTGTTGAGAGTATAGGAGTAAAGGATAACCTGTCCTATGAGGAGATTCCAGTCCAATTCTTTAGCCATCAAGTTCGTAAGCTGAGGAACAAAGAGATAGCCTCCGTCAAAGTCCTACGGAGGAACCAATTTGTTGAGGAAGCTACTTGGGAAGTTGAGGAAGCTATGAGAACCAAATATCCGCATCTATTCGTGCCAAATGATGACGATGTTGAAGATAATGTTCCTATCCTTAACTTAATTGATGTTTCAATTCCTGAGTTGATGTGTCTATTCTTGAGTCTGGGTAGAGTTTATAGAGGTTGATGAAGAGTTGAGAGTCTGAGTTGTCGAGTGAGTATTGAGATAAGTCTTGAGTCTACTCATGCTTTATTTCCACCTCTACTAATCATTCAAAATGATTACAAGGGGGAGATAACCAGTGAAATTATCGACATATCCGTAGAGGAGAGACGTGCACATAATGCATCTTTTCAAGCTCCAATGGAAAATTCGAGATCGAATTTGCAATCAATACGAAAAATTGAGTGGGAAAATGCTCTTGGTCAAATTTTAGAATGACCAGATCAAAAGATAATTTTTCGACGAAAACAGAAAAACAGTGTTGATGCGCGCCCAAGGCACAATGCACCTGAGGCGCACTTACACTTATTTTTTAAAGAATTTTTCGATGGGAATTGAAAAACTTGTTCAAAGGATTTTTGGAAGAAAATATACTGGTATGCGCCTGAGGCGCATCACGGACCTGTGTAATTTTTAAGATGATTTTTCTTTTGTTTTCGGGAAGGGTATTTTGGACATTTTCAACATATCCCAAGTTTAATAAACGTGTATAAGGGTTGTTTTCTTCAAATTAAGGATTTTAAAACCTATTTTTCCCGCTTCTAAGGGAGAAGTCTTGATAGAGAATGAAGAGAAAACTTGAGGTCTTGAGTTGGGGTTGAATTTCCTGCAAGAACTTGCATTGTTCTTCATTCTAGGTATGTAAGGCTAACTTAAAACATGAAATTGTTCTTCCATGTGCCCTCTAATTGAATTAAATTAATAGACAGATGTATTGAGTGTTCAAGTATGGATTTTTCTTGAGTATTTTCACAAAAAGTATACCTACCTCTTGTAAATTTTCATATTGATGATCATCAAAACTTAATTTACTACATGCATGTTTTATTATGAAGTATTTTATACAACCTTATATGTTATTTTAGTAAAGATTGCGAGAATGAACTTAGGAGATGGGTCTAGAGCCTTGCCGGTATGAATGTGCTTATTCTTTGTGGTTGTGGTCCTGAGTGGAGAGTGTTGATGATGACGTTGATGAGATTGATGTCCTTAGAGTCTTAAATAGCATGAAACTTAATTCTAAAAGAATGTTTTGAGTCCAAGAGTTGATAGGTGAAGTAATGGGTTGAGTTAAAGTGTCCATGAGACTAGATGATGAGAAATTTTGATGTTTGAAGTTTATGAGAATGTTGAATCCTAGGAGGAGTATTGAGCACTAAACATGAGTAAAGGTAAGTCCCGCTCGGACTCATTAACTATGTGGCCAATGTAGGAGAGGATTAGACCATGTAAATTGATGTTTCCTTAGTCCCAAAGGAGGACTTCATCTTATTATGGATCCACAGATGCACGTCCTTTACCCCGTCAAGGTATTGGGCTAACGTGACAATGACATCACTTCGTTGTATCATCATCGGCTCATAGGTGATGGTCGTAAGTCCGAGAAACTCTCCCTTAGGCCCCTCTTTGATAGTACTCTGATGTTGATGTGATGGTGAGTCTTGATTTATGTTGATGACTTATTGTCTACTTCTTATCCTGAGTTGAGATGAGTATCTTATGAGTTGAAGTTATTTCATGATATCCTACTTATATTGTTTCCATTCATCTATTTTACATATCGTACATTCCATATACTGACACCATTTACTGCTGCATCATTTCATGATGTAGATACAGCAGATAGAGGACTTCCGCAAACGCATCGTTGAGGTTCAGCATTCCTAGTTCCAGACATTGGTGAGTCCTCCCTTGCGTTCGGAGGATACCATTTACTTTGTTTCTATGTTTGAGTTTATTCTTTGAGTTCGTGGTAACCATGGCCTGTTATGGTACCTTCCTAGACTGTAGAAGTAGAGGCTTCATAGACGTGGAGATGATGGTTTTGATGTTGAGGTCTTTTCCCTTTTAAAACTGAGTTTGCTTAATTCTATTTTATGACATGGATGTTGAGATTAGTTTTGGGCCTATGACCCTTATTCTTGACGTAGATGTGACTGAGTTGAGTTGCCTACTATTACATGTTTTATATTCTGATGATTTTCACTGTATAGTTGATTGAACGACTTTCTTGAGATCGAGTGGTTCGTTTGGGGACTAGCAATAATCTTTGGGTGCCGGCACATCTAGGGTACCCTCCCAGGGCGTGACAACATTTGACTGAAGGGTATTTTTTTCCTTTAGCAAATGAAATAAATAGAATCATATTAATGGTGCATAAGGCATGTATAAACAAACAATTAATGTCTATAAGATATTCTAATTTCAAAGTATTAATAAATTACAATGTTTACACCTTAAATTTGAAATATTTATAAAGAATTGTTTTACATGTGCTTGTGGATAAAATCTTTATTTTTGGACATATTTTATTAAAATTATCATGAGATCCAAAGCCCAAAGTCTTTTTAAAAAAATGATGCACTAAATGCTTAATTAAGAAGTTAGAAGATCCTTTAACCTTCAAATAAATATTACTCCTATTCATCTTTTATATAAAAAATCTAAAATATCTTTCAACAAGCTTTTAATTGTAAAAATATTACATCTTTCCACTAAATAAAAATTTGATTAAATGTCTAAGTAATATGTTAATTATATAATATTAGAATTTGAATATCAACAGTTGCCCTTTAATTCTTTAGTTATAATATCATAAATTCCCTGAGTTATAAATTTGAATTACTTGAATTGCATTTTACTTACAGAGATGGAGATTGCTAACTTCTACTAATTAATGTCGACATTTTATCTTCTTGAAATGTGTATCCAATAAGTATTCTTTTAATTTCAACAAATGCTTTTAAAATGGAATAACGTTAAATGAAGTACTATAATAAATGTAAGTAATGAAAAGTTGTAACCACTAGGACAATCATCTCTCTAACTATTTATATGTAATAATATCTCTAAACAAGAGATGATAAACATAAAAGAAAAAAGGAAAAATGGTCAAAAATATCCTTAAACTATATGAAAGGAAAAAAAATATCCTTGATTTATACTTTGGTCCAAAAATGCCCCAGCCATTGATACTTTAGTCCAAAAATGCCCTTATTATTACCAAATGGGTCAGAAATGCCCTTCTTTAAATATATATATTCTTTTTAAACTTATTGAGTTTCTAATAAAAATATTATTTTTAAAGAATTCTTTTTGAAGAAAATAATTCTTTTCTTAATCCTATTGTATCATTTAAAATAGAGCATCTGTTACGCCCCGGGAGGGTATCCTTAGCGTCGCCTGCACTCAGAGACTATTGCTAGTCCCCGAGCGAACCATTTGGCCTCATTCTCACCTTTGACTCAACAGCGAAAAAAATACTCAAGTAGAAATCAAGAAATAGATCTAGTGACTAAATCTTCTCATAGATAAATATTTTCAATGAACAAAGTTTAGAAAATAACGACAGTCATCAACCTCTACTCAATGTCTATGAAGCCTCTACCTCTAAAATCTAGATGGTACCATGAAAGGTCATTGCTACCCAACTCAAGGAAAATAAAGCACTAATGAAAGTAAAAGGGATCCTCCGAAGATAAGGAGGGCTCACCATCTCTGGAATCACGGATTTGAACTTTAACGGTGAGTTTGCTGAAGTCCTCTAATACCCGCCTTCTATATCATGCAACAATGCAGGCCCATATGAGTGTCAATACATGGAATATACTATTATGTAAAATAGATAGAAGGAAAAGAACATAATCAAATCAAGTAACTCAACTCAAAATGAACTTAACTCAACTCAGTAAGACATGCAAGTGTAAGAATAAAATCATGCTTTGGAAATAACTCAATAGTATGCAACTCACACCTAATAGTTCAAATTTTATAATAAAGTAATACTCCTCAAAAGATACTCTAGTATGCAACTTGGTCTAATATGTTATACAATTTAAGGAGTTTCTCTAACTGACAGACATCCCACCACCCTTGACGTTGTTGCTTGTTCATCCATTACTTGCCAAGGTAAGGATGTCAACCTCAACCTCATGGAATCATGATCCATCAACCTCATCCATCGTTTTGGAACGTGCTGCACAACTATCCTATGCAAGCAACGTAGTTGTGGGGTATTTCCTCTTACCCAACTCGGTGCTCAATACTACTCCCAAAATATTTTCTTTAAAACTCATCTCAAACATCATCATCATCATCATCTTTCATTGATAAATATATTTTGAAAATGCATTTACATCATCATCAAAATACTTCCTCAAAACATCAAGTGCTCTCCTTTAAAAATATGCTTCAAAAATATTTACATATCATCAGAACTTTTTCTCAAATCCTTATTTATGCTCAAAACTCATATTCATGCAGATTTAGTGAAATATTCTCAAAAATCATCAGTGTTTAACATGCTCAGTATGACCATCAACCTCAGTTTCAAACAATGCATAAAATCAAACATAGTCCTTAATTAGGGTTCAATGGACGAAGATATGAACATACAACCAATCAAATACTCAACTTCAAGAACATCGTCAAGATATTATTGTGTACAAGAAAACTCATTAAGACAATAGAAAACTCAAAAACTTAATTCAAGAATTCAGGGTGAAACTTCGCTCGAACTCAATTTCAAAGGAGCAGCATGTGGGGCGCGTGGATGAACTCAATCCAATGCTATGAGCAGCCTTACATACCTGGTAAGGAGATGGACAATCGAATTCGCAAGATTGGCCTCAATCCTCTGGAACCCTAGCCTCCTCTTTTCTCGTTAGCCCTAGTTCTTAGGATGAATAGCGTAAATGATTGAAAAATTCATACTTAGGAATTGATATAGAGTTGAAAACGACCTCAAAACGGCATGGTTTTAGTCTAGGATGGGAGGGGAAAACACTAGAATGTCCTTTCTTTTAAAAATAAATGTCTAGTATCGTAATGGGGCAAGTCCGTGACGCGGACTTGTCATACTCCAGTTTACTTTTTGATTGAAGAACTTAAAATACGTTGAAAAATTATTTTTCTATGAAAATACACATAAATCGCATTTTTCAAATGCGTTTTATGTGTAATTTTTCGTAAATCGCTTTCCGATCGATTTTTCAATCCTTTCAAAAAAGTTTTTAAAGAAACAAGTCTGGGTCCGCGATAGGGGCATGACGCGTCTCTGTCATACACTTTCAATGTTTCGGATTTTCGTATTGAAAAATTATCTTTTGATCCGGTTGCTCTAAAAATCAACCGAGACCATTTTCCATTTAATTTTTCATGTTGATCGCATACTGGCATCGGATTTGTCATCAGAGCATGGGAAAAGACGTTTTATGCGCACATCTCTCTTCAAGGGGTGTTTTGGTAATTTTACCAGATTTTACAGCATCGTATCCCTGTAACAAATAATATGTCATAAATATAAGGTCATAGTTAGGGCTGTCAAAATGGGCCACCCCAACCCAATCGAACCCTAACGGGCTAGAGAGTCAAATGGGCTAGGACGGGCTGGCCTTTTTAACTGAAGGGCCTAGAAAATAGCAGCCCAACCCAGCCTTACGCAGGTCATGGGTTGGGACGGGCCGGCCCTTCAACTATAATATGGACAATATTAACCTCTTAGAAAGACTATGAAACATCGATCGTTTTTTGTCACGAACAAGATAAATAAATAACAAAAGGAGAAACAACAAATTAGACATAAAACACAATAGTAAAAGATTACAACTAGTTGGTTTAAAAGTTTTCAACAACACAACTGCACAAGTTTGTCTAAAAACTTAACAAAATGCTAATAATGGGCTAATATTAGAAATCTAATGAGACAATAAATTACAAAAGATGTCCATAATGTTAATAAATAGAATAGTACTTAAAAGATAACTAAATATATAATAAAATATTTTTAAAATTTGCGGGCCATGGACCGGGCTCTGAGGCTCGCGAGTTGAGCCTATGAGGCCGGCGAGCCAAATTAGGACGAGCTAAAAAGCCTCGTTCATAAATGGACTGAAAATATTTAGCCTAGCCTCATTTGATTCAAGGATTAGGTTGGTCCGGCCTCGCGGGCCAATCCCATTTTCACAGCTCTATACATAGTAAACGCAACATTAATTTTTATTTAAATAACAATAAAAATAGTAACTATAATAAAGCAAGAAAAATTAATTTTTAAATTTTTTTTTGAATTGAAGTAGAATAAGTATTTTCTAATTAAAAAAATTTTGTTAGAAAAATAATGTGTTCAAAAATAAAATAAATAATAAATTTATTTGAAAAAAGACATTTTTGACCCATTAAATAACAATAAGGGCATTTTTGGACCAAATTATAAATCAAGGGCATTTTTGTTCCTTTAGGGTCTATTTGGAAATCCAGTTGGTAATTGGAATTGGTGTAATTACCAGGGTAGTAATTATACACCCTGGTAATTCCATTGTCATGTTTGTTTAGTCAAAGTGTAATTACAATGTAATTCTCATTGTCTTGTTTGAGTGGACAAATGTAATTACACAGTTAATTTAACAAATTAGATTTTAAATAAATAATATCATTACTTATTTTTTATTTTATTTGTAGGCTACACAAGATCTAATTTATTATTATTATCAGAAATTAAAAAAATTAATTTAAAAAACACAAAAATTAAACACATAAAATAATTTATCAAGACATTAAAATATGAAAAATAAATTAAAAAAGAGAGTTTACTGAGAGCCTTAGAATGTTGCTAAAAATGAAAATGTTCAAATAAAAAAAAAAGAAAGGATTATCTTTTCATATTTTACATAAAAATATATTTAAAAGGAAAGATAAAAAGTATGATGTCACATCAAGTAATTACACCTAATTTCTTGCCCCTCCATGGGAATTGAAGAGTGTATTACACTACTTCAATTACACTCAATTCCACTCATACCAGTAATTACTTGGTCTACCAAATAAGCCAAATAATGTAATTACACTCAATTCCATCAATTCCCACTTACATGGAGGCTTTCTAAACATGCCCTTAATATAGTTTAAGAGCATTTTTAACCCTTTTCCCAAGAAAAAAATGAGGCATCATTCCTATAACAACCAGTAAAAAGTTGAAAGGGACCCCTTATTTTCTTGGAAGAGGCTTTTGGTCCCACATTCAATAGGACTTATTATACGGTAATTAAAAAAAAATAGGCTTTCTTAGATCTCTTGATGATGTCCAAATAATAAATCACAAAGGACAATTTTTCTTGGGCATTTTACACATATTCCATACTTTTTAGTGTTAATTTTAATTAATACCAATGTTTTCAAAATTACCAAAAATTTCTTTTTTTTGATACAAAAAACAAAACCAATGATACATGTCGAAAAAATAGAAGTATTAAGAGATTTTAATTATGGTACATAGAGAAGTGGAGATTGTAATTTGTATCAATAAGTGTTACAGTTTTATATCATTTAAGGGATTTTTTAAATTTTTTATAAGAGTAGATTATATGAAATCATGTAAACATAAATTGTGTATTTCTCTAATTTTTAGATTTTTTTTTCTAAGCAAATTTACTTTGCAAACACTTTAAAAGACTTATATACCCTTTTTTTTAATGCCAAAAGACATGTTGAAACCATCTCCTTTATATAATAGAAAATTGTTGAGGTTTACTTGTGGGTCTCTTTGAGGATACTAACTTTTGTGCCATTCATACCAAATATATTACAACTAGATAAATTATCAGCGTTTTGCACAAATGAACTGCCCCAAGTAGATTATTTATCATTACAAAATTAACTCATGGTTATAACAACTTAGGAAATTTTAAAGTACGAAAGATATTGTTACTGATACTGTTCTAGTTAGTATTAACTCATTCTTGTCATTGGTAATGACTGTCATCCCTCTTTCTTGGGGACACACTTCACAAGGCTTACCCACTTGCTGTCTGAAATGGGGAAGATGATCCCTGCATCCAACTACTTCATCACTTCTTTCTTCACTACCTCTTTCATAATTGGATTCAATCTTCTTTGTGGTTGGGCCACTAGCTTGTGTCCCCTTCCATGAAGATCCTATGCATCTAACATCTGCCAACCCATTGCTCTTTTCTTTTTCTTTAGAACAACCACAGTAGCATCCACCTGGGTTGCAGCCAATGAACCAAACAGGATCAGAGGTAGAGTATTATTATAACCGAGAAATTCATACCTGAGATGTGATGCCAATGTCTTCAACTCCAGCAGAGGAGCTTCTTCAACTGAAGGTTTGGGTGGTGGTCCCAACACCCTATTTAATGGCTCGACCATGTTCTTAAGCATACTTATATTGTGAGTGTTCAGCATACTCTTAATTTTTTTGGCCTTAACATCATCCACCAGCCCTTAATTCAGCAATACCCTGGCTAGTGGGTCTGTGATCTAAACTTATCTCACTGCAACCGTGGTGTCTATCACTCTAATGGCTGCCAAATCTTCATATATCATCGGTAACTTCATTGCTTTGTAGACATCAAATACCTCCACTTTGTCATGGGCTCTCATGTTGAGCCTCCCTACTGTAACATCAATCAACGCCCCTCCTGTAGCTAGGAATGGGCATCTAAGAATGAATGGACCTTAGGGTCAAGTTCAAAATCCAAGATAACAAAGTCCACAGGGAAGATGTGAGATCCCACTTGGACTAAGACATCCTCAATCACACCATCTGGCCTTGCTAAAGACTAATCTGCCAATTGTAACACGATGGTGGTGGGCTCCGGCCTCCCAAGCCCCAACTTCAAGAACATGCAGTTGGGCATGAGGTTGATACTTGTGCCCAGATCACACAAGCTTCTTGCATTTAGAAGTTCCCAGGTTACTTGCACAGTAAAGCTCCCAGGATCCTTCAACTTGGCTTGCAAGTGTGATCTATTAAAAATCTTGGAGCTACATACCTCTGTGATTGCCATAGTCTCATATTTAGCCAACTTGTTATTATTGGCCTCAACGTCCTTGACATACTTGGCATACTTTGAGATTCCCTACAAAATATCAATCAAAGGTAAGTTAATTTGTACTTGCTTTAGCAGTCCGATGAATTTCTGGAAATAGTCATCCTCCTTTTTCTTTTTCAGCTTCTGTGGGAATGGAGGGGGTGGTTTAGGCAATGGAGTTGCATCATCACTATTTGAGCTAGGATTGCCAGCCTCAATGTTCTGTGCAACACTTTGGTCAGCCCTATCCTTATTCTTTGGGACTAACTCAGTCAAAGTCCTTCCACTTCTTGTGCTGACTACATTAACTTGCTTAGGATTGGGATCAGTGGTACCCGACAGGCCCTCTCGAGGCCTAGAGTTTATAAAGCTGGCCAATTACCCCAACTGCTTCTCCAAGTTCTAGAGATCCTTCTTGTTCCTCCTAATATCCTCTTCTTGTCTATTCTGGTTCGCCAGAATTTGCCTCAACACCTCACTGTCAGTCATGTTATTTGGATCACCCTACCTCGTAAGCTTACTACATTTGTTGATCTTGATAAGTATTACCACCCTACGATCTCTACTGAGGTGCCCCATGGTTCTGCTAATTTCCACCCCATGAGAAATTCGGGTGGTTCCCTCAATTCAGGTTATATGAATTCCCGAAGCCTTGATATCTGCCTTTATTGACATTGCCCACAAAATTTACTTCTTAAGGATTTCTAACAGTGTGGTCACCTCCCCCATAAACATCACACCAACCATTTTGTTTTTGCTGTACCATATTGACTAGGGCTGGTGGTTGACCCATTACTATCGAAGCTTGTTGTTGCTGACCCAATGCTAGATTGTTAAAAGTGTGTGGTATTCATGTTCTGCATGGCCGACATTTGAGCTCGGAGGGCAGTTATAGCATCAATCTCCAACACACCAGCCTGCTTCTGGACTAGCGATTGGTTGATCCTTTATTCCATTCTGGGTTTCCTTGAGCAATCCTATTGACAACATCATAATATTCATTGTATGTCTTCCCCAATGCTTGTCCCCCTACAGCTGAATCAAGGAGAATCTTGGTATTGGGTTTCAATCCTTCAATGAAGGTATGGACCAGACGTCAAGAGCTTGACAATGGTGTGGACAATTGATTAAAAGAGTTTTAAACCAATCCCAGGCTTGATACAGATTTTCTCCAGGCCTTTGCTTGAAGCTCAGATCTCACTCTCGAGTTTTGTTGTCTTGCCAGACGAGAAGAATCGCGTGAGGAACTTGTGGGTAAGATCATCCGAGGATGTGATGGAGTTTGGTGGCTTAATTTATAGCCACCTTCGTGCTTCCCCCAGCAGTGAGAAGAGGAACAGGGTCATTCTCACATATTCTCTATTCACTTATGTGGGAATGAAGGTATCAGCAATCTCTAGAATGTTCTGAAGATGGACCTGCGGATCTTCATGTGGTAGCCCGTGAACTGTTCAGTCTAGTGTATCAATTGGACAATGTTTTGTTTCAGCTCCCACCGACCACTAGGCTTAGACTTAACAAAGCAGCTCATGACATTAGTGGTTCTCGGGATTCCCACATCCCTCACTGGCCTCGATGCCGGTGGTCTAGGTGCAACTGGTGCAGGTGAGTTTGCGTTCGCCATTTCCTCTCAAATAGGATCAATTCTATTGTATCTTCTTTTCAGTCCTCCTATTCAATGAGTTCAATCGGCGACATTTGAAACAGAACCCCTACTCTCCTCTTGGAATAATGAAAGCTAAAATCCTAATCTTTCAGCTTATAAACCAATTACCTGCAAAATAGCACAACTAAGATAAAATGTAGCGAACACCACAAAACAAGACAACTTAGATAATTAACAAATTTGCTTTAAATCCTAGCAATGGCACCAAAAACTTGTTGCTCCCCGTCTCACAAGTAATATAGAGGCCCTGATTAAGGAGCCGGATTATTGAACCCAAGGGATTTGAATGATATCAGCAACTAATCTAAGTTATCACGTTTGAAGTGTTTTTAGTAACAACAAGTGGAGATTTATGTAAAGAAATTAAATGACTAAATTACTTCTAAACTAAATTGGTTTTTGTTATTTAAGATATCAAATAAATGAGCAATTCCAAGGTTGTGACCTTAACAA
>JAPFFP010084708.1:0-21812 GCA_026153255.1 Solanum medicagineum | reverse complement strand
AAGTATATCCAAAGGTGGTCTCTTATTCTACACTAGTGCATGGCTTCATTTGAATTGTTATTTCATATAAAGTATTTCCTGGCTTACATAGTCAGTACATTATCGTGTACTGAGTCCCTTGTGGGGGACCTGCATTTCATACTGCAGGTACATGTACTAGTAGATCTCCCCATTAGAGTCCAGGACATCTAACTGCTGTTTCTAAGCTCCAGGTTGTTCCGGAGCTTTGTGCCTGTCTATATCTTATATGGTTGTATTCTACAGTTAGTCGAGGCGGGGCCTATCTCGACCCTTATTTGATACTTTCTATTATCTAGAGGCTTTGTAGACTATGTAAATTAAAGTGTGGTCATGTCTCGTACTTCAGATACTGAGGGCCCCATGGCCTAGTCATATACATTTTCTTTTAGCTTGTATTGCTATTTACTTGCATAAAGGCATGTTAAATATAGAAATCCATTAAAAAATGTATAGAAAGTGCATAGATATAGGTTGGTTGTCCCGAGCCTTATTGGCAACGGGTGCCAGTCTACCCTAATAGGACTTGGGGCGTGGCAGAAGTGGTATCTGAGCGGGTCATCCTAGGGAGTCTATAAAGCTATGTCAATGTAGAGTCTTGTTTTTCAATATGTTGTGCACCACATCTATAAGCAGGTGGCTACCTCGCATTCAGGAGTTGTTACTTTCCTTTCTTTCTTTAGATCGTGCCATAGAGCTAGGTGAATTATGGCTAACTCCTAAATTATTTTGTATAGCGAGCAAGTATACCATAAACCAGGAAGCACAAAGGTAAAGGAAAGGCAGTAGAAGTGGTGGTTGATTCACCCAGTCATGTGAGACAACGAAATGAGGCTCAAGATGAGTCTCTGTCATGGACATCTTTAACCCCTCCAGTTCCTGATGAACCCAAAAATAGTGAAATTCCCCCAGAACCACCTATTGATGCTACTGTGTAGGATCTGAGGAGTGCACTCCAACTATTGACCCGTATAGTTGTACGCCAAAGACAGGAAGGTCCAGTTATGGGTATAGGTGGTGCAAATAGGGCAGCGGGCATGAGGATATGTGACTTCCCGTATTTGGACCCTCTAGCCTTCACTGGGTCTGATCCTAATAAAGATCCCCAAGATTTTATTGATCAGATTCAGTGCACTTTGGATGTTATGCATGTGAGTGGTACAGAAGCTGTTGAGTAAGCGGCATATAGGTTGAAGGGTGTGGTTATATTATGGTATAAAGCTTGGAAGCAATCCAACGATATAGATGCCCCCCAACAACATGGAAGGAATTCAAAGAGGCCTTTCTTGAAAATTATTTTCCATTAGAGATCCGAGAGGCCCGTGAAGATCAGTTGTTGAACCTCTACCAGGGGAATATGAGCGTGAGCGAGTATAGCCTCCAATTTAATTCCCTATCCAGGTATGCTCCTAACGTAGTTGCTACTATGGCAGAAAGATTTCATCGATATGTGGATAGATTGGATACATATCTGGTTAGACACTGTATCATTGCTGCATTGAATAAAGACATGGATATAGTGAGAATGCAAGCTTTTGCATAGAAATTGGAGGATCAAACGAAAAGGAGAAGGACACAGGAGATAGAAAGGGCACAGTCCAAGAGGAGCAGATCTTCAGGGCAGTTTACACGGTCATAAGGTGAGTTTAGGCCTCGGTTTTCTAACAGACTTCCTAGGCTATCATTCTCTTATTCTGCAGTCAGTGCTCCACCACCACTTCAAGGGTCTAGAAGTAATTAGTTTGGTCAATGAGGTGAGGGACAAGGTTTACGGACAATAGGAGGATCGATAAGCTAACCAATGACTCCTAGGCAACCTTTTAAACAGTGTGGAAGAAGTCATCTGGGTATATGTCATGTTGGAACAGATGTTTGTTATTGGTGTGGTATGCCAGGGCACATGATGAGAGATTGCCCAAGGAGGCGTGTGGGTGATATAGCACAATTTACTGGGTCAGATGTTGCATCGTCATCGCCATTTCCTCCTTTAGGTAGGTGTCAACAAGCACCTATGGGCCGTGGTAGAGGTGTTACAGGAGCAGCTAGCTCTAGCGGGGTCCAAAATCGTACTTATGCTCTGGGGAGTCAGTAAAATTTGGAAGCTTCACCTGATGTGGTCACAGGTACATTGTCCATATTATCTCATAATGTATATGTATTAATTTACCCTGGTTCTACACTATCATATATTACCCCACTAGTTGCTGGGAAGCTTAAGAGGACGCCTAAATTATTGAATAAACTAATTGAAGTGTCTACACCAATCAGTGAATCTATTATGGCTAGAAGGGTTTATTATGGCTGTGTAGTAACTGTTTGTGATCGTGACAGATTTGCTGACCTTATTGAGTTAGAAATGGTGGAATTTAATGTTATAATGGGTATGGATTGGTTATCTTCTTGCTATGCCACTGTGCATTGCTGAACTAAGAAATCATACTTTCACTTTCCAAATAAGGCAGTTCTTGAATGGAAAGGGAATGTTGGGGAACCAAAAGGGAAGTTTATTTCTTATCTTAAGGCAAGAAAAATGATATCTAAGGGGTATATATGTCATTTAGTTAGAGTAAGAGATATGGAGGCAGAATCGCCAACTCTTCAATCAGTCCCAGTAGTGAATGAATTTGTTGATGTGTTCCCTGATAAACTTCCAGGCTTACCTCCTGAACGATAAATAGAATTTTGTATTGACTTACTTCCAGGCATTCAACCTATTTCTGTCCCTCCATATAGAATGACCTTGGCAGAGTTGCGTGAATTAGAAGAGCAATTGAAAGACTTATTAGAGAAGGGTTTTATAAGATCTAGTGTGTCTCCCTGGGGTGCACCAGTGTTATTTGTAAGGAAAAAGGATGGCAGCTTGAGAATGTGTATCGACTATCGACAATTGAATAATGTGACAATTAAGAATAAATACCCCCTCCCCAGGATTGATGATTTATTTGATCAATTATAGGGTGCCAAATGCTTTTCAAAAATTGACCTGAGATCGGGGTATCACCAAGTGAGGGTGAAGGAGGAAGATGTACCAAAGACTGCTTTCAGAACACGGTATGGTCTCTTTGAATTTCTTGTTATGTCATTTGGGCTAACGAATGCACCAACATTTTTTATGGATTTGATGAATAGGGCATTTAAGCAATTCTTGGATATGTTCGTGATAGTGTTTATAGATGACATTTTGGTATACTCAAGGTCAGAAGAGGATCATGCAAATTACTTATGACAAGTGTTACATGTTCTTCGTGATCGATAGTTGTATGCCAAGTTTTATAAATGTGAGTTTTGGCTAAAGTCAGTGGCATTCTTGGGTCATATTGTGTCTGAGGTGGGAATAAGAGTTGATTCACAAAAGATAGATGTTGTGAAAGATTGCCCAAGGCCAATGACGCCCATGAAAGTTCAAAGCTTCCTAGGCTTGGCAGGTTATTACAGAAGGTTTGTTGAGGGTTTTTCTTCCATTTCTGCACCTCTAAGAAAGTTGACACATAAGGAAACCAAGTTCCAATGGAATGATGCGTGTGAAAGGGGTTTCCAGGAACTGGAAAATAAACTAACTTTTGCACCTGTGCTAGTACTTTCGGAAGGAACCGAGGGGTATGCAGTGTATTGTGATGCTTCAGGAGTTGTCTTAGGGTGTGTGCTGACACAGCATGGTAGGGTAATTGCTTATGTATCTAGATAGCTACGACCACATGAGAAGAATTACCCAACTCATGATCTTGAGCTAGCAGCTGTTGTATTTGCTTTGAAAATATGGTGCCACTATTTGTGTAGGGTTCACGTTGACATATATACTGATCGTAAGAGCCTGCAATATATTTTTAAGTAGAAGGATCTAAATTTGAGATAGCTAATATGGCTAGAACTAATAAAGGATTACGACATTGATATACTGTACCATCCAGGGAAAGGCAAATGTGGTAGCTGATGCTCTGAGTCGTAAGGCAGTTATGACTGCTGGTAATCAGGCCATGGGTAGTCAAGGGGTGGCTAAGGATCTATGTCAACTAGCCAGCTTGGCGGTTCGCCTTATTGAAACTCCAAAAGAAGGGCTTATTGTACATAAAGTAGCGACATCTTCATTGATAATGGAGGTGAAAGAAAAACAGTTTGAGGTTCCTGTTCTACGACAGCTTAAGGAAAAGGTGAGTCAGGGTGCAATAAAGGGCTTTGACCTTACAAAAAATGGAGTATTTTACTGCCAAAACAGATTATGTGTGCCTGATATTAATGGGTTAAGAAAGAGGATAATGGAAAAAGATCACCATTCTTGATATTCCATCCATCCAGGATTGACAAAGATGTACCATGACCTGAAAAGAGTACTTTGGTGTGGAGGCATGAAAAAGGACCTTGCAGAATTTGTAGCTCAATGTCCAAATTGTCAACAAGTGAAGGTAGAACACCAAAAGCCAGGAGGTTATATGCAATATATAGAACTTCTAACTTGGGAAGTGGAATATGATCAATATGGACTTTGTTTTCGGTTTGCCTCGCTCATTTCAGAAGTATGACTCTATATTGGTAATAGTTGACATATTCACAAAGTCAGAACATCACCTACCTGTCAGGAGTGATTATAGGGCAAAAGAATATGCCAATCTGTACCTCAAAGAGATAGTCAGGTTGCATGGAGTCCCAATCTCTATTATATCTGATCGAGGGGCTCCATTCACTGCAAAGTTTTGGAAGTCTTTCCAAAGGAGTTTAGTAATACAAGTAAATTTGAGCACAACATTCCACCCTCAAACAGACGGTCAAGCAGAACACACCATTCAAACACTTGAAGATATGTCGCGAGCTTGTGCATTGGTCTTTAAAGGTAGTTGGGTGTACCACTTACCCCTTATTGAATTTGCCTATAATAATGGCTACCATTCAAGTATCAAGATGGCACCTTATGAAGTTTTGTACGGAAGGAAGTGTAGGTCGCCAGTTGGATTGTTTGAAGAGGGTGAAGCCACCTTACGTAGGCTAGATCTAGTATACCAGTCCATGGAAAAAGCTAAGGTAATACAGCTGCGACTAGAAACCACCCAAAGTCGCCACAAACCATATGTGGATGCTAGAAGAAGAGGGCTGAAATTTTCAGTAGTAGATTGGGTATTTTTAAAAGTGTCTCCAATGAAAGGGGTTATGAGGTTTGGTATGAACGGAAAACTAAGCCCACGTTACATAGGCCCGTATAAGATTATTAAGAAGATTGGGCAGGTTGCATATGAGCTAGAGCTACCCCAAGAGCTTTCAATGGTTCATCCAATTTTACGTGTATCAATGCTTCGAAAATGCATAGGTGACCCATCCCGTATCACCCTCATTGAGGATGTACAGGTTACAGAAGATCTCACTTATGAAGAGGTACCTGTTGCTATTCTGGATCGTCAAGTTGGGAATCTGAGAAATAAAGAAATATTCTCAATGAAGGTACATTGGAGAAATCAGCAAGTAGAAGAGATAACTTGGGAGGCCGAGGATGCGATAAAGTCAAAATACCCTCATCTGTTTGAAACTAAAGAGGATGCCCAACATGCAAAATTGGAACACTAATAGGTACGTGTAAATGAATGCTTATTTTGTTGTCAAAGGTTTGTTTAAATAAAGGTTTGTATATGGTTAAGCTACCCAATTATGCTAACATTAGAGAACAAATGTTCCTAGGGGGGGAGGATGTAACACCCCACATTTTACATGTACTAATTCTATGTGAATAAATCATGATATAGATTGGTCAAAATAGTGTCAATTCTTGAAAGTGCTAGATTCTCGAGTTAACGGGCGATATGGGCATCTAACGCTTAAGAGGGTCGAGTGTATATGTGTTTTATGTTAAATTGAGGATATCACAACCCTAAAGAAAGTAAGTGAATAAAGGTGTTTGTATGAATTAATAATCTAGTAGGTGAGTCACCAACTTGCTTATCTTGAATTTGTTAGCTAAATGGAGACGAGGTTCGACGTCAAATTTGTCCAAGTTCGATTACGAATAAAATCCCTTTTAAGGGTATAATTTTAGCCCTTGTTTTAGCATCATAAATGGACCTTATTTTCATCCCAAGAAGAATGTAAAAGGAGCCCAAGTGTAACACAAACTACTTGACTATTTGGGCCAAAAACGGATTAAGAGGAAAACTGGAAATTGGCAACCCAAGTCCATTAGAATTTGATGCCCATTTTGGCCCAATTTTGGGGACTAATCTGCTAAATAAGTAGCCAAAGTAAATGTGGTATTATTTGGTCAAAATACCCAAAAATATTCATCCAAATCAGCCCTTTAAGAAGGAGTTATAAGCAGCCAATTTGCATTTACACTCTTACACTTAGAAAATTTTCAGCTTTCCAATCCTCTCTCTAAACTTATCTCAACCTAGCAAAGCAGCAGCCAAACAACTTTTTTAGGGTTCTTAAGGAGTTCGTCAACTTTTAACATAAAGGTAAGTGATTATAATTATGTTTTTGGTAAGGTTCCTTCATAAAAAGCAAGAAGAATATGATAATATGTTATGTTGGAAATTCTGGACAGCTTGTGTCCAGAAAATTGCTGCACTCTTTCCATTTGTTTTAGTGATTTGTAAATGTTTTGTGGGCTGTACTATGAAGAGAATTTGGTGTTCTTAACATGGTTTGAGTTATATACATTACCCTAAAGTTGCTGCCCAGACTTGGGTTTCTTTTAACAAATGAGTTTTATTGTGCTATCGTAAGTGTAATGTTGATTGGAATTTGTGAGCTGTTGGATTTAAAGCTATTGGCTCATGTCCTTAATGACGTCTTGGGTGTTGTTCTAAGACTATATTAGCAATGTTTGTATGGGTAAATGTTGGTGGAACAATTTGGTTAGAGTTGGAAAAGGTTTGGAATTGTCGACGTCGAAATGTAGCGAAGGGAGGGTAATGTTATGCTGTCCATTTGTAAGTTATGTAGAATTGTAGTATGTTGTTCCACGACCTTCCCCTATTTTGGGATTATTTTTGGGCTATATTAATACTACTTTTATGTGGTAAAAAATGTTGGAAACAATTTAGGTAGAGCTAAAACAGTTTCTGGATTGTTGACGTAGAAGTGTGGAGAAAGGATGTAATGTTGTGCCACTTGTTTGTATGTTGTGAAGAATTCTTATGTTTTATGCTTTGTGGGCTGTTGTAGGACTTTTAATGGTCTGAAAATAAGATGTACATAAGAATGATTGTTAGAAAGTATGTTTATAAGTGAAAAGGTTGAAGAAATTCCCTTGCGTCGCTAATTGAAAGCTTGCTATCCGGGTGATTGTTTTTATGATATTGGGTTGTCAAGAAGTGTTTCTTTGCAGCTAATTCTAGTATTATTGCCTAATATGATGTAGATAAATATTTGGAGGAAAAGCAGCCACTCCAAGGTAGTAACGAGGTCATACAACGAGGTAATTAAGGTTACTTGATTTCATATCATTTGGCATGAAACATAGATCCCTCAGTAAGTAAAGGCATTTATCTACTCTTACGTGACAAGAAGCCATAGCTCCACTCTTTCACATATTCATATTCTCCTATATATAGTTATCTTCAATTGTACATACATACGTGGATACTAAGTACATGAGTTCTTGTTGCTAAACAAGTTCATGAGTTGTTTCATTTCATACGCATTTCATTTCTTATGTAACAGACTCTGTTCATTGCCATATTGTCTTGCATGATTATTCATATGTCATATGCTGCCTATAAAGCCTTATAACTTCAATATTTTGACCAGCAAAAGAATCATCTCAAAGGTAATTGAATGATAAAGCAAAGTATATAGTTTTTGATGGGTTGTAGCCCGAGGGGTGGAAGAATCACCTAGCCATTGACAATACAATCACAGGTAGTAGCCCGAGGGGTTAAGGAAAAACCTAGCCAGGGACGATCCCGATATCACGAGGGCTTGAAGAATCACTTAGCCAGGGAAAATCTTATTACGGGTGGTAGCCCGAGGGGTTAAGGAAGAACCTAGCTAGGGACAATCCCAATATAGTTTACCACTGATCAGGTGGTCATTTACAGTATATGATGTGCACAGATTATACAGTAAAGGTAAAGCATTATAAAGAACTTAAAGTACATGATTCTAAAGTATATCCAAAGGTAGTATCTTATTCTACACTAGTGCATGGCTTCATTTGAATTGTTATTTCATATAAAGTATTTGTCGCCTTACATATTCAGTACATTATCTTGTACTGAGTCCCTTGCAAGGGACCTACATTTCGTGCTGCAGATATAGGTTCTAGTAGATCTCCCCAATAGAGTCCAGGACATCCAGCTGCTATTGCCAAGCTCCAGGCTGTTCCGGAGCTTCAGGACTATCTAAAGCTTATATGGTTATATTGTAATGTTATTCGAGGCGGGGCTTGTCCCGACACTTATTTGATACTTTCTATTATCTAGAGGCTTTGTAGACTATATAAATTAAAGTGTGGTCATGTCTCGTACTTCAGACAATGTGGCCCCCACGGCATAGTCATATACATTTTCTTTTGGCTTGTATTGCTGTTTACTTGCATAAAGGCATGTTAAATACAGAAATCCATTATAAAATGTATAGAAATTGCATAGATATAGGTTGGTTCTCCCAAGCCTTATCGGCAACGGGTGTCGGTCCGCCCTAACGGGACTTGGGGCGTGACACAAGCCGCAAAGCAAGACCTAATGCAATATAAATCCGGATCAACACCTATGATCGTTCTTGCAACAAATACCTAACATAGAGAATAGAGACCAAAGATCCACATAACCATTTGGGCATACAAGAAGCCCCCACCATCAACCAAAAGAATAAAGAACAAATAGTGAAACTCGGATCCATCAAAATCAAAACCTTCTACTTACCTTCCTTTGCCTTCCTCCTTGAAGTGGCATGATCAACTAAAAGAGCAAAGAACATTCGTTAGTAGGGAAATACCTATCTCACTTCTACATCATGGCATAGACCATGAAGATGTAAATATTCCCTAAAACGCCTCATAGCCTCCTTCTCATAATTGTGGTGCATAACACAACCATGAATAAGACTCTAATCGATGCAGTGTTTTGGACTACGAGGATCTATCAACCTAGTGTTCTTATACCATCTTTGTCACGACTCAAGCCTAGGGTGTAGACGTGACCAATGATTGGGGAAGCCGAAGGAACCCCAAACAAGCCTCATAGCATATCATTCATTACACATCCTTGGTCGCAAAAGCAATTTAATGACATTTGAAGAATGGAAATAAGGGCAAAAAGGTCTAAGGGAGAACTTGGCACCCTTTCAACAAGGTAGTTGAGGCTTGGTACCCCCTCAACAAGGCAACCGAGGCTTGACATCCCCTTGTCAAGGTTATTTAGACTTGGCACCCTCTCAACAAGGTGATTGAGATGTGGCACCCTCTATAAAAGGTGATTGAGGCTTGGTACCTCCTCCACAAGGCAATCAACTTGCAATATCATACCTATTTTTCATGAATTCAACATATGTCGAACATACTTTCATCATCATAAAGTCATCATATACCTACACTTAGGATGATATGAGGGTGAAATATAGCTAAGTATAGGTAAATAAACATTTGGGTACACTTAGGCCCAAGACCCAAAATTCTTAGATCGCACAGAAAGTATCTGGGAAGAAATTACATAGGTCCGCATCTGGTCCGTGATGTGGACCTATCGCAGAGGAAAAATTTACACTGGTCCGCTATAGTTGCGTGTCGCGGTACTGTCGCGGATTGGTTCTGGAAGTCAAAATTTTGGAAAATTGAAATTGCTATTCGTTTACTCTAAAAATGCGGTTGCACACTTGTCCCCTAATTTGGACCCCCTAAACAAGAATATGAAGTTGAATTTTTGATATTTCTCTCAAATTTTGAGATATATGGAAATTACAATTCGAGCACTTCTTAGGCACATTTTCGGGCACTTTTTGGGGTCGTTTCATATTAACTCTCTTTATTTTGTATGTTTTCTAGTGGTGACCAACATTAGAACCTCACCTAGTGTTACTAAATGGACCAAGGTAGTACTGAATAGGAAAAGAGATTAATTCAGAGTATTTGATTGATGTGTTCTCGTCTAATCAACCAAACCGAGCAAAGTGGAGGTTGTACTGGGAATAATAGGTAATTCTTAGTAATGCACATTGTGGAGATAGGCCTAGTCGAATAGTGAAATTCACCTCTCACCTTTGACTTAAGGGCTTGGTGAACTTAATATAGGGGAATCATGGGGAAAACAATAACCTAGTTGCTCTCTACTATTGATTTTTTTCTTATAATGGTTAGCTTATTTTTCTCATTGATTATTGTAAATTCCCCCCTCCCTTTTGGTGAGTAGAGTTGGTTAATATTCGTATTGCACATTGGTGAATTTTTGTGAGTCTACGTATTCCCTATAAGATCGACCATAACCTTGATTAGGTTCTTTATCTTAACAACGACAGCTTTATCCTCTAAAATGGAGGTGTAACTTGGGCGACATTAATTAGACATGACCTACCTAATGCTACATAGCCTCCTGCTTATAAATGTGGTGCACAGCACATACATAAGCAAGACTTTACATAGACACGACTTTGTAGATGACCTAGGATGACCCGCTCCAATACCACTTTTGTCACGCCCAAAATCCCATTAACACAGACTGTCGACAAGGCTCGGGAGAACCAACATATACTCATGCACTATCTATGAACATTAGAAGATACTTCCATATTAAACATGCTTCCAGGAAATAGTAATAACAAGTCAAAAGGAAAATACTATGACTAGGCTGTTGGAGCGACAATGTCTAACATACCAAATAGAACTACACTTTACATAGTCTATAAAGCCTCTAGATGAGGAACACTATCTAATAAGGGTTCGGACAGGCCTTGCCTCATAATTAGCAACTACACAACACAAAAATATATGCTTTAGAGACAAAAACCCTCAAAGCAACCTGGAGATCAATAATAGCAGTTAGATATCTTGTACTTCTATTTGGGAGATCTACTAGCTCTTATACTTGCAACATGAAATACAGAACCTCGAAAAGGACGTCAGTGCGAGATAATATACTTAAAATGTAAGAGAAGAAACACTACATATAAAATAAGAACTAAAATGAGATCATGCATCGATGTAAGGATAAAAGACCACCTTCATTCATGTTGTGAAATCATATCTATCCTTTTCATTACTTTGCCATTCTTTACTTTACAATCAGTACAAAGTATATAATACAAAGCACCAGCTAATAAATGGTGAATCTATATCGGGATCGACCAATGATAGGTTTTGCTTTCACCCCTGGAATACCCACCGTAATACTGGGATCGACCCATGCTAGGTGATTCTTCCACCCCTAGGATAGCACCTATCAATAAACAACTTCACTTTATCTTTCATTTACATTTTAGATGATTCTTTTGGTGGTCATAACATTATGAGTTGCAAATCTATAAATATACCAACTGAAATGTAAATAATCATGTAAGATGATATTACAAGACGAAGAGTAGGTTATACAACTAATGAAATATGTAGGAGATGAAATAACAAATGGACTTTATTTAGCAAAAAGAGAACTCGTGTATCTTGGTATCCAAAGTATATATGCAAATTTGACGAGGACTATATATTAGAACATATATACATTTAAAGAGTGGAGACATGGTTATTAGTTATGTCGGAGTTTGTAAGTGCCTCTATATGCCAAGGAAGAATATAATTTCATTCCAAATAATAGGAAATCAAGTAGCCTTGCATACCTTGTTGTACTACCTTATTATTAGCTTGAAGTAACCTCCTTTTCCCCCAAATATTTATATACAATAGAGTAGGTGATGAAACTAGTATTAGTAGCTAATAAACATGTTTAGGCAATCCAATCTACCCAAAAATAACGCTCGAGCAGCAAGTCTGTAATTATCAATCCAAGGGTGTTCTTTCAACTTTTCCTTCTCTAATTACATTTGTCTAATACACACCTTCACATACATGACATATCCATTTTGGTATAGTCCCATAATATGCTTAAAAGAGCTCACAAAGTATAACATATAACAACTCCACACAACACACAATTTAGTAGCATACCTTTATTGCCTTTTTCCCTATATGTCGACATTAACAATTAAAACTTGTTCCAACTTCAACCGAACTATTATCAACATATTTACACATCAAAACAGACCCAAAACAATCCCAAAATAAATGGGGAACGTGAAATAGTCCCCACTCATCAGTCCACAAGTTCCTACTGAAGCATATTCAAAATTGTACAACAACCTTTGTTTATTATTTTCAACCTAAACCCCTTAGTAACGTCAACACCCCTTCATAATAAAGCCAAAAAAGTTTATTAAATTTCCTTTAAACAAGAAAATTGAGCAGCAATTCTTGGAACCATGTTGTCCAATATCTACACATAATTATAACTAACATACTCCTCATATTTTTCATGGAAAAGTTATACTAAAACCATATGTATATTTACTTACCTTAAACTTTATGGATGAGGGCTTCTTCAAGATCCCTAAAGTTATGTTATGGTTGCTTGGTCAAGAGAGAGCAAGGAGAGAAACATATAAAACCTAAAATGTCTCCAATGTTAAATGACTTAAAGGAGCTGGTTTTAAGACCTTTTAAATGGGCCCATCTTGGCCAAATTTCTTCCTCATTTTATTCCATATTAAATTAAGTAGGTGATGCATGTAATTTTTCCTTTCACTTGGGCCTTGTTGAATTTCAATTTGGTGAGCCGTTATGGCCCATTTACCTCCCTTCCTTTCACTTAGCTTGGGCCCAAATTGCCAAGTAGGTAGTGAATGTACTTGGGCCCTTTGTTATTCATCTTGGGATGCCAATCTAATCCCTTTATAATACTAAGCTATGGGCTAGAATTTCACCCTTAGAATGACCCTTATTCTTTATTAGACTTGGACATATTCGGTGTTTGGCCTCGTCTCCATTTCCTTTTTGCCTGTAATTAATTTGGGCCGCAAAATGATTTCACTAATGTATGAATTAATCTTCCCGATGTACCTCACACATTCAATCTAAGCAATAATGTGATTCTCCTACTAGATTGTTAAAGTCCCATAAGCACCTCACTTCTTGTACATCATTTAAGATCGTCATCTCTTTAAATTTAACTTAAAACATATATACACTCAATCATCTTAAGCATTAGGCGTAAATATAGACCTCCTATCTAAAATTTAAGAACTTTTAAAATTGGTGCTCATTCAATCAAGATATATCATATTCCACATGTGTTGGACTAGTAAATGTAACATATGGGGTGTTAAATTTTCCTTATTTTTCCGAAAATATTTCTTTTAAATTCCTATGAATGCTTAAGATGCTTGAGATGGCTTGTGAGGTGCCTTCGGGTATCTCAATCCTCATGTGATGACTAAGCCCCTAGGTTAGGTTGTTACAAACTTGGTATCAGATCAGAGCATGATGGTTTAAAATGTTCCTCAAATGTCCATGCATACCCATTAGCATAGAGTCATATTTAAGGTTTAGAAGAACGCTATTATCTTGAGTAAGAGGCTTTGAGATGTTTTAGGAAAGTCTTCCCTTCTTTCTTATTAAAGTCATGCCTTAGAGTTAAATAAGGTTTCCCTGTAACTAAAAATAGCCTTTTTCTTGTTTCTAGATCATGTCACCATGAAGAGCTCCCTATATCAATCAGGCACTCCCGAACAACAAGTTCCACCATTCTAATAGGATGATAGAGTGTCTCATGCAGAGTTCTAAGCTGTGTTTACCTTATTGGCGAATGAAGCCAATCAGGACATAGTCGTCCCTCCCCAAGTACCTACTCCGGCTGCTAGGGTACAAAATTCCATGCAAATGAATACGCTGAAATTTCATTTGCCTAAGACAGAGAAGGACCCTATTGATTTCATTGAGGAGGCTTATCGAGTAGTTGTGATGATGGGTATTTCATTGGAAGAGAAACTTGTGGTGGTGGCCTACCAATCAAAGGGGTCGCTAAGATTTGGTATGAACAATGAATAGATGAGAGATGCCAAGATGTGGGTCCTATTAGTTGGGAAGAATTCAAGTGTGCTCTCTTAGACAGGTTCTTCCCAATTGAGCTTATGGAGGTGAAGGTCCAAGAGTTTATCAATCATAAGGAAGGGAACATGAGCGTGAGGGAGTATGCTCTTAAATTCACAAGGCTATTAAAGTATGCTCCCTTTGTTGTCACAGACCCTCAGGCCCGAATTAGCAAGTTTATTTCAGGCGTCTCTGAGTCGGTCTCCATGGAATGCAAGATGACCATGTTGGTGAAAGAGATGGACAATTCCCGTTTGTTGAAATAAGTGGAGAAATTTGAAGATGAGAAGCTCTTAGAGAGGACAAGGGAGTCCAAGAGGGATCAAGTTTTATGGTGGGAGGTACTCTCACAAAAGGAGTGGTGATCACAAATTTCAAGGTAGCCAAAAGCAAGGTAGTAAAGGACCTACCAATAATCCTTACCCGAACTACAAAAGATAAGGGGGTTCATCTTAAGCCCCAAAGTCCAAGTTATACCAAATGTAGAAGACACCACAAAGGAGAATGTCTAGCCGAGTACAATGCTTGATTTATTTATGGGAAGCCTGGCCACCATGATAAGGGTTGTAGAAATAGCAGCACAAGGACCCAAGGACAAAAGGGTCAGACTTAAGGTACCCAAAAGACCAATCGGTTCTATGCTCTGCATCGTAGCCAAGAGGTCAAAGAGGCTCAGTACCTGGTCACCAATATGTTAAGAGTTTTTTGTTATGATCCATACAGACTTTTGAATCTAGGAGAAAATTTATCTTTTATAACCCCATTCCTTGCCAATAAATTTCGTGTATCTCCAAAAGTTCTCCGTGAGCCCTATGAGGTAAGTAACTCTGTAGGACAGTCCATTATATCCCAAATAGTCTATAAGAGTTGTCCCATCTCCATCTTGCATGAAGTGATCTCATGTTACTTAGTTGAGCTTTCCATGGTAGACTTTGATGTGATTCTTGGAATGGATTGGTTGCATGTTTCCTATGCTTCTATTGCTATAGAATCCATAAGGTTAAGTTTCGATTCCCTAATAAGCCAATTCATGAGTGGGAGGGTAGCCAGTCTTCATGTAGGGGTCAATTCATTCCCTTCTTAAAGGACCGTAAAATGATTTCCAAGGGGTTCATCTTTTATTTAGTAAAGGTGAAAGATGTCACTTCCAAAGTTCCTTCTCTTGAGTCACTGTCCATTGTAAATGAGTTTACTGATGTCTTTGCGGATGAGTTATCAGGCGTTACTCTCGAAAGGGAGATAGACTTTGGTATAAACCTATTGCCCGATACTCAACCTATCTCAATCCCTCCATATGGAATGGCTCTCGCGGAGTTGAAGGAGTTGAAAGAGCAATTGAAGGATTTGTTGGAGAAGGGTTTCATTAGACCTAGCCGATCTACATAGGGTACTTATTTGTAAGGAAGAAGGATTTTTGCTCTATTTGTGCATTGACTACCACCAACTCAATAATGTCACCATCAAAAATAAGTATCCCCTTTTGAGGATAGATGATTTGTTTGATTAACTGCAAGGGGCTACTTATTTCTCCAAAATTCACTTGAGATCCAGTTATCACCAATTGAGGGTGAGAGAAAGTGACATTCCAAAAATGACCTTCCAAACTATATATGGTCACTTTGAGTTTACGATGATGTCATTTGGCATACTAATGGACCAGTGATATTTATGAACCTCATGAATAGGGTATTGAATCCCTACCTCAAAATGTTCATTGTGGTGTTCATTGATAACATCCTTATCTACTCCCAAGGAGAGCAAAAGCATATGGAACACTTGAGAGTGGTATTACAAACCCTAAGGGAACAGAAACTTTATACAATGTTTGATAAATGCGAGTTTTGGCTAGAAGAGATTGCCTTCCTTAGGCATATGGTATCTAGTGAGGGCATCAAGGTAGATCATAAGAAGACTAAAGTGGTGAGAAATTGGCCAAAACCATTCACTCCTACTGACAGAAAGAGTTCCTTTGGGCAAACCGATTACTACAGAAGGTTTGTGCAAGATTTCTCCATTATTTTGTCCCCACCTACCAAGTTGACACAAAAGAAAGATAAGTTTGTGTGGACAAATGATTGTGAGAAAAGTTTCCAAATTTTAAGGATCAACTGACTTTGGCCCAAATATTGACATTGCCAGAAAGGAATGATTGGTTCATAGTGTATTGTGATGCATCAAGGATTAGGTTGTGTTGTATGTTAATGAAAGATGGTAAGGTGATTGCATATGCTTCAAGGCAGTTGAAACTTTATGGGAAGAATTACCTGACTCATGATATTGAGATTGCAACGATGGTGTTTGCCTTGATGATTTGGCATCATTACTTGTATGGGGTTTATTTAGATGTCTTCACTGACCACAAGAGCCTCCAACGTATGCTCACCCAAAAATATCACAATTTGAGGCAACAGAGGTGCTTAGAGATACTCAAAGATTATGAGAGGAGTGTAAATTATTATCCCAGAAAGGCCAATGTGGTAGCTAATGCCCTTCGTAGAGTTTCCATAGGTAGTGCATCTAATCTTTAAGATGATGGAGAAAGGGAGTTGGCCAAAGATGTCCATAGGTTGGCTAGATTGGGAGTGAAATTGAATGAGTCTGCAAATGGTGGTGCAATGGTTCTTCATAGGCTTGCATCTTCTTTGGTTGAGGAGGTTAAGCCTAAGCAAGACTTTGATCCTGCCTTGGTAGAATTGAAAGTTATAGTGAAAGATGGAAAGATAGAAGTTTCTTCATAAGGGGGATATAGTGTACTATGATATCAATGGAGGTTGTGCATACCAAATGATGGTGAGTTAAAAAAGTTAATTATTCAAGAAGCCCATACCTCTTTATATTCAGTTCATCCCGACACTACAAAGAATGTATAGAGACTTGAGGGAGATCTATTGGTGGAATGAAATAAGGAAGGACATTGCTCATGTTGTGTCCGAATGTGCTAACTGCTCATAGGTAATAGTTGAACACCAAAGGTTGGGTGGCCTAGCACAAGACATTAACATACCTACTTGGAAGTGGTAAGAGATCAACATAGACTTCGTAGTTGGTTTGCCAAAGACCAAAAAGTATTTTGACTCCATATAGGTGATAGTGGACCCCGTGACAAAGTTAGCTCATTTCTTATCGGTCAAGACTACATTCAGTGCCGAAGATTATGCCCACTTGTATATCCAGAGTTGGTAAGGTTACATGGGATCCCATTTTCCATGAAATCAAATCAGATCGTGGAGTCCGATTTTAAATAGCAAATGAACAAGAAAGTTGCATCCGTCAAAGCACTTTAGAGAAACCAACAAGTTGAGGGTGCTATATGCGAAGTGGAAGCAAGTATTATGAAGCATTATCCATATCTATTCCACTCTACTCAAGCCTAAAGTATTAAAAATTCTTCCTAAAAGCTCAAATTCCATGCATTTTCGTTTTTCATGATGTATACATTTATTTTGATGCTTATGAACTCTTTGAGATATATTTTGAAAGTGAATTTTGAACTTTTTGTAAAATGATGTTAAACTTAAATTTTTAAATGCATACTAGTTTATTAACTGCTAGTTTACTTTTAAGTATATTCAGGGACAAATGTACCCAAGGGAGAGATATGGTAATGTCTCCTAGTTTAGGAGCCTAAGAGTGTAGAGTGTTTGCCCAAAACTAACCTGAAGTCAGGTTGACGAGGGAGACTTACGACTCATAGGTGTACATATAGCCCATAGAATTGATCCTTAAACATGACACTTCAAGAAGGAAAAAGTTTTGAAATTGTGGGGTAACTCACATACAAAGTGATGGCTCGTAGGATACATTATGGTCCTTAGATAAGGTCATGAGTGAGACTATCAAACGTGAAAGAAATTTGGAGTTTGCTAGAAGGTGACCTACATGTTACAAAACAGCCCGTAGGATAATGCACGACTCGTAAACTCCCTTCGTGGAACTAGACTAAGAAAATAACAAAATGGCTAAGTGAGGAAGGACTCTATAAGTCCAACCACGTCTCGTAGGAGGTTGCACGACCAGTAACAAGGTATAATGACTAGGTTGGTCATTTTTGGCATTTTTAGTAAAAATTTATGTTCACCCTTTTGTAAGTTGATTTGAGCATATTTTGAACTATTTGAATGATTGGAATTGGAATCCTGAGTTTTAAAAGTTGAAAATATGAATATTTGCATTTTAGAACCTTTAAGTAGTTGAAAAAGTGAGTTTTAGTGTCATTTTGAGTTTCAAAGGTCGGATCAGGGATATGTTGATTCCATCTACTTCAAAATGTTGAAACTGAACTATAGGAATTTGAATACTGAATTTGGAGTTAATATGATGTTTTTAGGCTCAAAGTTGTGATTCTAGTCATTTTTGAGACCAAAGTTTGACTTTGGTTAACATTCTGAGTTTGAAAGCTTGGATCAAAATGTCGACAGTTTCACTAGTTTCGAATGGTGAAACTAACTCTAGAAATGGTCTCAAAATAATTTTTGGAGTTGCCAAAGGTAGTTTGAGTTTTAAACTAGTTCTATCGACTAGTAATGGTAAATCTAGCGAGAAGGCCATGAAACTGATTTCTGATGATTTCATTGAGTTCAGATCTCGGTTTCTGGTGCGGATACATATTTAGTTTGCAAAATTCTTAATTTAGATGTGTTTTGGAGGTCCATTCCGAGAAAGGAAATTGGACTTAGCATTGTTGGTTACTGATATTTGGTGCAGGAAGCCTACTTCTCCGCGTTCGCGGAGGTGTAAGTCAACTGAGCTCCCCGTTCGTGGACTGGGTCACATGTTCGCAAAGTTCTGTCCTGATTACTCTCTGCATTGGCGGGATGGGCTCCGCTATTGCAAAGTATTTTTTATAGCTAGTCATTTTTGAACTTGTAAAATACCATTTTTAATCCATTTTCGAACTTATAACATTTTTGGGGCAATTTTGAAGATAGGTTTTTGAAGATTCTTGTTGGGTAAGTGTATCTAACACTAAATCAATCATTTTCTTTGAGTTTTATCTTGATTCTGTCTTTGATTTTATGTAATTAAACAACCAAAGTTGGGGAACTTTTAGACTATATTTTCCGAACTTTAAATATTGATTTCTCCTTCAATTTAAGCTTAGTTTTAATGGGATTTTCACCTGTGAGCTCTATTTTTTGAGTAGAACTTGATTTCAAAATTGATTTCTAGATTAGAGACAATTGAATTTTAACCCTTTTAACATTTTACCCCTAAACCTAAACTATGCCAATATGGGAATTAGAATGCTTCTCTTGATGAGGAGTAACTATTGTTGAAAATAGTTGACTGAATTAGAGGCTTGAATTAAGGATTTGTGTTTACTAAAAGCTTTTTCGAGTGTGGTATTGGCATCGAGGTAGGTTTGTTAACCTTTTGGGACTCAATTTGAGTTATTAGTCTTTTTCATGTGATAATTGCGAGATTTTGAAGAATAATTGTGTAATTGAGTTGATGTGTTGAAATGACGATGGAAAGTAATTCAGGTTGACTCGAATTATGGTATAATGTGTATCCTATTGATGATTTGAGACTAATTATGATGAAATGATGAGGACTTGAGATAGAATGTGCCTAAATGAAAATTTTGAGTCCAATTAGGATACGTAAGGTCCGGTATTATTGATATACTTGTATTTTTGGGACGAGCTAGATCTGGTATCATTGTTATATTTGTATACTTGCCTATTTAGGACGAATTACGTATGGTAATTTGATATTATGTCATACTTAGGATGAGCAAGGTCCGATATTACTAACACTCTAGATTATTCATAACATTATTATGATCTAAAATATGATGATGGTTTGGGCATTAGATGTGACACTTGATATTACTCCTTGAGTACATGCGATTATTATGAGATACATGCATTGATATTCCTGTTGTAATGTTATTCCCTGTTACATGTATTGTTGATTTACATCTATTGTGCTAGCTTTTAACATCCCTTGACCTGGGTAGGAGGCAAGGGCATAACAATTCACATTGGTACCACCCCTTGACATCGACAAGAGGCAAGGGTGAGACTCACACTTAATATACCTTGACCATGAGCAGGTGGCAATGACTTGGCATCATATTATTACTTGAGCATAGGAATGTGGTGAGTTTGAGGCATTGTGATATTACTTGACCATGGACAAGTTTCATGGTCATGGAATACTAATATTACTCGACCACGGGCAGGTGGCAAGGTTGTGGCATTCAAATATTACTGCACCAAGGTCGTTTGGAAAGGCTGTGACACCATATTGACATTTGGATTGAAGAGCTGTGTAGTACATTTCACATTGTTATTATACAGGATCATGGATTCTTGAGGATATCTTAGCTCATTATTATTGCATATATTTTATCCTGTGCTAGCCTATTTGGATATAGGGGTAGGACGCTTCATTAATACATGCTTGTTTCGATTTCTCTTCCCAATCTATTGAACCTACTGGGTACATTTTGGTGTACTCACCCCTGCTCTATTTCATCCCTGTAGATCGAGCACAATGACCCACACAGGATAGCTAATTCACTCCTTTGGACTTCTCCACATTTGAAACAACCCCAAAAAGTGCTCGAATATGTGCCTCAGAAGTGCATGAATTCGTAATTTCCATATATCTCAAAATTCGTGCATGATATCAAAAATTCTGACTTCATATTCGTGATCGGGGGAAAAATTGAGTGGGAGATGGGTCTAACCCCGATTTTGAGAAACTGTGTCAAAATTCGAAAATCCAAAGTTGCAATTTCTAGAGAGCTTTCCGTGCCCCTGTCATGGCACACATTGGGCGCACCTCTGTGTATTTTTGTGCCAGTTATTTTTATCTCTGTCCAAAACTTTTGGGTCTTTGGCCTAAGTCTTCCTATGAGTAAAATACCTATACTAAGCCATATTTCACCTTCATATCATACAAGACATTCCCCAATACTCCCTCAAACATTTAGACAAATATTTCACACAAAATTCAAGTGTCAAATCTCATTCCGGATCTTAAGGAATTCACTCAAGCTTCAAGTTCTCATCTCACTCTTCATCAAGTAATTCTCTAAAGTTAAACTATGTGGGTTTCAACCATTGGGTCCTTTCACCCATGGTGCCTAAGCGTTTTCTTAACCATAAATTGCATGTTTCAAAGTTGATTTAGTTATGGATTTTACTTACTATAAATTTGACTATGAACTATGTTGGGGATTCATAAAAGTGTGATAGTTTAAGCATGTTTTGAGCTAGGAATCTAATATCTATTTTGAGATTTGATGAAGGGTTTCAATGTACATTGCATGAAGGTTTTACCAAGTATTGGTGGGTTGATTTACTTCAAGTTTTCTTGCATGATTTCACTCTTGAATTGCATGGTTTAATAATAGCATTGCACATCCACCAAGTGTTTGATAAAATCATTGGTTTAGGATTCATGAGCTATTTATTGCCCATTGCGTGCCCCATGAATTGAATGACTCTTGATGATGAAAGGAAGATATATATGTGTCTTTTCATGAAAAGTATCTATCATGTTGCAAGTTGACCACACCTTATTGAGGGGGTGCTATGCCTCAATCACCATTGATGGTAGGGTAAGACAACCATCAACCGATTGAGGGGTTGATAGCTCAATCATTATGGATGGTAGGGTCTGACAACCATCAACCAAATTAAGGGGTTGATACTTTAATCACCATGGATGGTAGGGTGAGACAACCATCAACCAATTGAGGGGTTGATACCTCAATCACCATGGATGGTAG
>JAPFFP010084670.1:0-21815 GCA_026153255.1 Solanum medicagineum | reverse complement strand
ATGAGGATGAACTCGTCGGAGTTTCATGGATCAAAGGTTGATGAGGACCCGATTGAGTTTCTTGATGAGGCTTGTAGATATGTAGCCATCATGGGCGTAACATCACAGGAGAAGGCTGAGCATGTGGCCTATCAAAATGGGTGGAAAAAGTTCAGTATGACCAATGGGTTAAAGAAAGACGAGTTCAAAGTGGCATTTTTTGGATAGGTACTTTCCATTAGAGTTGAGGGAGGTTGAAGTGCAAGAGTTCATAAATATCAAGCAAGGGCATTAAACTGTGAGAGAGTATCCTCTCAAGTTTACAAAGCTCTCTAAGTATGCTCCATTCATGGAATCGGATCCAAGAGCTAGAATAAGTAAATTCATATTCGGTGTCTCAGACATGGTCTCTAAAGAATGCAAAACTACTATACTCATCAACGAAATGGATATCTCCCGCTTGATGACTTATGTGAAAAATAATGAGGATGAGAAATTCAGGAAGAAGTCTAGGGAGTTCAAGAGTGCTAGGATAGATAGTGGTGAATTTTTCAATAAATGGAGTGGTGGCCATGAAAAATTCCAACGTGGTCAAAAACAAGGGAATCAAGGGTCATCTAACACTCATCCTCCTAAGTTAAAAAGAGATACAAGGTCCAACCTGAAGCCCCAAGGAGGTATGGGTGCATAAGCTTCTCTAAGGTGTTCAAAGTGTGGAAAGCTCCATATGGGTGAATGGCTAGTGGGCCAAAATATTTGTTACTAATATGGTAAGCCCGGCGATTTTTCAAAGGAATGTAGGAGTGGGAATGCACAGCCTCAAGTACAAGGTGGACAAGTACAAGGAACCCCAAAAGCTAATACGTTTTACGCCTTTCATGGTCCTCAAGAGGTGGAAGAAGCCCTGGATGTGGTTGTCGGTATCTTGAAAGTTTGTGATTTTAATGCTTATGCACTTTATATCTGGGGGCAAATTTGTCTTTTATCATACCATTTCTTGTTAATAGATTTCATGCATGTTCCAAAACTCTTGCTGAGCCTTTTAAAGTTAGCACTCCCTTTTATGAGTCTATTATTGCACAAAAAGTCTAAAGTGGTTGTCCCATGTCCATAATGCATAAAGTTTTTCCTTGTGATTTTGTAGAGCTTTCTATAGTTGATTTTGATGTTATACTTTGGATGAATTGGTTACGTGCATCTTATGTCTCCATAGATTGTTGAAACTATATTGCGAAGTTTCAATTTCTAAATGAGTCTACTCTTGAGTGGAACAGTGGTATTTCTTCATGTAAGGGCGGTTAATTTCCTATCTTAAAACCTGTAAACTGATCTAAGGGGTGTATCTACCATTTGGTAGGGTTTAGAGATGTCATATCCAAAATTCTATCTTTTGAGCTGGTTTCCATAGTCAAGAGCTTCCTGATGTGTTTTCAAAGGGTTCCCTCCTTATAGAATGGCCTTGGAAGAGTTAAAGATATTAAAGGAGAAATTGAAGGATTTGCTACAAAAGGGATTTATCAGACCTAGTAGATGGGGTACTTCATTATCACGGGAGATTATGTGTGCCGGATGTTTTTGGTTTGAGAAATTTGATCTTGCAAGAGGCTCAAAATTATTCCTCTTCCATTCACCCCGATTCCACTAAGATGTAAAGAGAATTAGGGGAAGTATATTGGTGGAAGGGAATAAAGAAAGATAATGCTAAATTTATGGTCGAATTATCCAATTATAAACAACTTAAAGTGGAACACCAAAGACGAGGTGGCTTGTCTTAGACTTTGAAGTGGGAAGAGATTAATATTGGTTTTTTAGTTCAATTGCCTAAGACCAAGAGACAATTTGATTCTATATGGGTGATTGCAGATCGCTCATGTCATGACCCAAGCCTAGGCCAAGATGTGACATGGGGAATGAGAAGTCCGAAGACTACCCAAACAAGCCTCTTGATTGTAACATGCACACATCCTTGGTCACAGAAGTAAAATAGACATAAACAAGATTTGAATGTAAAAAGGGAATCGGGACTAAGGGAGAAAGTACTTCATCAACGTAGAATCATAAGACAAGTCAAACCCGATAGTATGAATACATAAGGTCCAACAACACCTCTAGATATAGAATGGAGTAGGGGCTATGACACTCCTCGACTTACCCTCATAGTAATAAGTATTTGACAAAGAGAAAGAGTCTCTACATAGCATGAAAGAAATGGATACTGTCCTTGGAGTTGAGGACTTACCAAAGCTTGCTTCATGTCATACCAGTCATGTTGAGGAGTCGGATGGTCAAATGGAGCTCCAGTCCCTACATGGTGATATCATGTAGGCATAAAGTATGCATTTGTACATTTGAATGTACTAAGTACGCGGGGTGCAACGCAATAAAGACTTACATCAATATAATCAAAATGCATAGTAATAAGCAATAGATAAGTGAGATCTCAATATGGAATGCATAATCAATGCTTAAGTAAACATGCTTATAAGCCATGCAACTAACATAATACATAACACATACATGGGAAGAGACCCTAACGACATAAGTAAGAGCGAGCTATAACTTGGAATCCCGATGATTACCCCTCATCGGTAAAGAGGTAGTCTACTTGCGATGATAAACCATACTTCACCTTACGGTAGCCTGTCCCATTTCGTATGAAGTAACCCTCCTTACGAGAACCCGTTCCATTTCGAAAAGAATTTCATTAAGAAGTGCACTAAATGGATCCACTAGTAAAGCAAGGGTAAAGTATACTCCTATGTTGGCAGATAGTTTGAGGAAAGGAATATGAACCTATGAAGATGGTCCATGTCATATCCAATCCATCGGTGCTAAGCCTAATCCTATGAAATAATTGAAGTAATCAAACTTCAGCAATTAGTAAGAAACATGGAAACATGACATGAGTAGCTCTAAAACATCTTTGGCCTGTAATGGTGAGCCTAACTTTAAAAACCATAAGAATAGATCATCATCATACATTACCTTTGCATTAACATCAAAGGCATACAAGAGGTAAAATCGTTAAAAAGGGGCTTAATTTGACATTATAACATCATAGACATGTTCATGAATTCAATACATTTTAAAAGACCAAAATCATCGTGAAGTCACTTGACTCATAAATCATGCAATAGATCATCCATAACTTTAAGAATCCTTGAAAAGGCATTTTATCAAACACATGGTGGGTTCGTGATGTTAGTTCTAAATCATGCAATTCAACATTGAAATAGAGTGAATAAAATGATTCGAAATAACCCACCAACATATTGTAAAACCCACATGAAAGGTACCTTGAAATTCATCATCAAATCTCACAATAGATCATAGTTTCATAGCTCAAAACATGCATAGTTTCAATAGATATAATCAAATCATGGTATAAGCCTGAAATAGATAGTGATGCATAATAGATCAACATTTCGTAAAACCCAACATAATTTAAAGTCATAATCCATAATAAGAGATATCTATAGAAGATACAACTTGAAAACATGCAATTTTCATAAAATAGGAAGGTTGGACTCCATGGGTGAAAGGACCCAATAGATGAAAGCCACATACCTCACACTTGGGTTTCATTGAGATGAGCTTCAAGAGAACATAGAGCTTGAAGAAAATCCTTGAGTTCTAAATTAAGCTTGAAATCCTTGGATTTGGATAGGAATTTTGATAAAGTGTTGGAGAGGTTTTACAGAGGGTTTTGAGTGATATAGAGTTGAAAATAGCTATGTATAAGAGATTGCACGTGTAAATGGGCATGTGGCTATGACCCCAATACCCTTGGCCGAGATAGAAAAATTAAGGAAGATTTTAAACTGGTCCTCCTCACTGGAGCGATACAGACCCATCACAGAGGCCTAACCAACACTAGTCCACGCCTTGGCGCGCCGCTTCCAGGGCACGAACAGACACTGTTTTTGCTATGAGTCCTCTAAAATCTGGGTTATACCTATTTTCCACACAATTTTTCCCCCTGATCGAGAATATGAAGTTGGATTTTCAATATTACGCACAATTTTGAGATATATAGAAATTACGATTATGGGCATTCCGAAGCACATTTTTCGAGCGTGTAGAATCTTGTTTATCGATGTAGAATCTTGTTTATCGATGTGTTGTGCACCACATTTATAAGCAGGAGGCTACGTGGCATTTAGGAGTTGTTACTTTCTTTTCATTCTTTAGATCGTGCCATAGAGCCAAGTGTAATAGGTGCATTATGTCTAACTCCTAAATTGTTTTGTACAACAAGTATGCCAGAAACCAGGAAAAACAAAGGTAAATGGAAGGGAGTAGAAGTAGTGGTTGGTATACCCAGCCAGGTGAGAAAACGAAATCAAGTTCAAGAGGAGTCTCTATCATACACATCTCCAACTCCTCAAGCTCCCGATGAACCCGGAAGTAGTGAAATTCCCCCAGAACCACCTATTTATGCTACCATGCAGGATCTGAGAAATGCAGTCCAACTATTGACCCGTATAGTTGCTGGCTAAGGTCAAAGATAGGAAGGTCCAGTTATAGGTCCAGGTGGTGCAAATTGGGCAGATCCTAATAAAGATCCCTAAGACTTTATTGATTAGATTCAATGCACTTTAGATATTATGCACGTGAGTGGTACAAAAGCTATCGAGTTAGCGACATATAGGTTGAAAGGTGTGGCTATATTGTGGTATGAAGCTTGGAAGCAATCTAAGGGTATAGATGCACATCCAACTACCTGGAAAGAGTTCAAAGAGGCATTTCTTGACCATTATTTGTCATTAGAGATCCGAGAGGCCTGTGCACGTCTATTCTTGAACCTCCAGCAAGGGAATATGAATGTGAAGGAGTATAGCCTTCAATTTAATTCCCTGGCCAGGTATGCTCCTAATGTAGTTACTACTATGGCAGATAGATTTCATCAATATGTGGATAGATTGGATACGTATCTGGTCAGAGACTGTACCATTGCTTCCTTGAACAAAGGCATAGATATAGCGAGAATGCAAGTTTTTGCACAGAAATTGGAGGATCAGAGGCAAAGGAGAAGGACACAAGAGTTAGAAAGGTCGCAATCCAAAAGGTCCAGGTCTACAGGGTAGTTTCCACCATCCCAAGGTGAGCTTAGGCCTCAATTTTCTAATAGACCGCCTAGGCCATTATCCTCCTACTCTGCAGCCAGTGCTCGACCAAATGTCAAGGGTCTGAAAGTAATCAGTTTGGTCAACGAGGTGAGGGACAATGTACACGGACAACAGGATATTCAGCAGGTCAGCAAATGACTTCTAGGTAGCATTATAAACAATGTGGAAGAAGTCATTCAAGTATATTTCATGTTGGGACAGACGCTTGTTATTGGTGTGGTGCGCCAGGGCATATAATAAGAGATTGCCCGAGGAGACGTATGGGTGATATAGTATAATCTACTGGATCAGCTGTTGCATCATCATAGTCAGTTCCTCCATTAGGTAGGGGGAAACAAACACCTATGGGTCACAGTAGAGGTGTTAGAGGGGCAGCTAGCTCTAGCGGAGTCCAGAATCACACTTATGCTCTGGAGAGTCGGCAAAATTTGGAAGCTTCACCTGATGTGGTCACAAGTATATTGTCCATCTTTTCACATAATTTATATGCAATAATTGACCCTGGTTCTACACTATCATACATTACTCCACTAGTTGTTGGGAAGCTTAAGAGAACACCCCAATTATTGAACAAACCATTTGAATTGTCTACACCAACCGGTGAATCTATTATGGCTAGAAGGGTTTATGATGACTGTCTAGTAACTATTTGTGACCGTGACACATTGGCTGACCTTAGTGAGCTAGAAATGGTGGAATTTGATGTTATAATGGGTATGGATTGGTTAGCTTCTTGCTATGCCACCGTGGATTGCCGAACTAAGAGAGTGTACTTCCACTTTCCAAATGAGACAGTTCTTGAATGGGAAGGCAATGTTGGGGCGCCAAAGGGGAAGTTTATTTCTTATTTTAAGGCTAGAAAGATGATATCTAAGGGGTATATATGTCATTTAGTTAGAGTAAGGGATATGGAGGCAGAATCGCCTACTCTTCAATCAGTTCCAGTAGTGAATGAATTTGTTGATGTGCTCCCTGAAGAACATCCAGGCTTACCTCCAGAACGAGAAGTAGATTTTGGTATTGACTTACTTCCAGGCACTCAACCTATTTCCATCCCTCTATATAGAATGGCCCCGGCAGAATTGCGTGAATTAAAAGAGCAGTTAAAAGACTTATTGGAGAAGGATTTTATAAGACCTAGTATGTCCCCTTGGGGTGCACTAGTGTTATTTGTACATAAAAAGGATGGCACTTTGAGAATGTGTATCGACTATTGACAATTGAATAGGGTGAAAATTAAGAATAAATACCTGTTCCCCAGGATTGATAATTTATTTGATCAGTTACAGGGTGCCAAATGCTTTTCAAAATGGATTTGAGATCAGGGTATCACCAAGCGAGGGTGAAGGAGGAAGGTATACCTAAGACTGCTTTCAGAACACGCTATGGTCACTTTGAATTTTTTGTTATGTCATTTGGGCGAATGAATGCACCAGCAGTTTTTATGGATCTGATGAACAGGGTATTTAAGCCATTCTTGGTTGTGTTCGTGATAGTATTTATAGATGACATTTTGGTATATTCAAGATCAGAAGAGGACCACACAAATCACTTATGACAAGCGTTACAAGTTCTTCGTGATAGATAGTTGTATGCCAAATTCTCTAAATGTGAATTTTGGCTTAACTCACTGGCATTCTTGGGTCATATTATGTCTGATGACAGAATAAGGGTTGATTCAGAAAAGATAGAGGCGGTGAAAGATTGGCCAAGACCAATGACACCCACGGAAGTTCGGAGCTTCCTAGGTTTGGCAGTTATTACAGGAGGTTTGTGAAGGTTTTTCTTCTATTTCTGCATCTCTAACAAAGGTGACACATAAGGCAACCAATTTCCAATGGAATGATGCGTGTGAAAGGAGCTTCCAAGAGCTGAAAAATAAGCTAACTTCTGCACCTGTGCTAGTACTTCCAGAAGGCACCGAGGGGTATGCAGTATATTGCGATGCTTCAGGAGTTGGCTTAGGGTGTGTACTGATCCAGCATGGTAGGTAATTGCTTATGCATCTAGACAGCTATGACTACATGAGAAAAACTACCCAACTCATGATCCTGAGCTAGCAGCAGTTATATTTGCTCTGAAAATATGGGGTTCACGTTGACATATATACTGACCATAAGAGTTTGCAATACATCCTTAAGCAGAAAGACCTAAATTTAAGACAGTGAAGATGGCTAGAGCTAATAAAGGATTACGACATTGATATACTGTATGATCCGGGGAAGGCAAATGTGGTAGGCAATGCTCTAAGTCGTAAGGCAATCGTGAATACTGGTGATCAAGCGGTGGTAAGTCAAGGAGTGGCTAAGGATCTACGTCAACTAGCCAGTTAGGGAGTTCACCTTTTTGAATCTCCAAAGGAAGGGGTTATTGTACATAATACAGCAGCGTCTTCAATGGTAATAGAGGTGAAAGTAAAATAGTTCGACGATCCTAGTTTACGACGACTTAAGGACAAGGTGAGTCAGGGTACGATAAAGGGCTTTGACCTTACACAAAATGGAGTACTTTATTGCCAAAACAGATTATGTGTGCCTGATATTAATGGATTAAGAAAGAGGATAATGGAAGAAGCCCATCATTCCCAATATTCAATCAATCCAGGATCAACTAAGATGTACCATGACCTGAAGGGAATGTTTTGGTGGGGAGGCATGAAAAAGACCTTGCAGAATTTGTGGAATGTCCAAATTGCCAACAAGTGAAAGTAGAACACCAAAAGCCAGGAGGTTAATGCAATGCAAAGAGCTTTCAACATGGAAGTGGGATATGATCAACATGGATTTTGTTACCGGGTTGCCTCGCTCATTTTAGAAGTTTGACTCCATATGGGTAATAGTTGACAGACTCACAAAGTCAGCACACTTCTTGCCAGTCAGGAGTGATTATATAGCTGAAGAGTATGCCAAGCTATACCTCAAAGAGATAGTCAGGCTTCATGGAGTCCCAATTCCATCATCACTGATCGGGGGCTCAATTCACTGCAAAGTTATGGAAGTCCTTCCAAAGGAGTTTAGGGACACAAGTGAATTTGAGTACATGATTCCAACCTCAAATAGACGGTCAAGCAAAATGAACCATTTAGACACTTGAAGATATATTGTGAGCTTGTGCATTGGATTTTAAAGGTAGTTGGGTGTACCATTTGCCACTTATTGAATTTGCCTATAATAATAGCTACCACTAAAATATCAAGATGGCACCTTATGAAGCTTCGTATGGAAGGAAATGTAGGTCGCCAATTGGATGGTTTGAAGTGGGTGAAACTACCTTGCTTGGGTCTGATCTAGTACAACAAACCATAGAAAAAGTTAAGGTAATACAGCGGGGCTAGAAACAGCCCAAAGTCTTCACAAATCATATGCGGATGCTAGAAGGAGAGCACCAGAATTCAGAGTAGGGGATTGGGTATTTTTAAAGGTGTCTCCAATGAAAGGGGTGATGAGGTTTGGTAAGAAAGGAAAACTAAGCCCACGTTACATAGGGCCATATAAAATTATTAAGAAGTTTGGGCAGGTTGCATATGAACTAGAGCTACCCCAAGAGCTTTCAATGGTTCATCCAGTTTTTCATGTCTCAATGCTTCGAAAATGCATAGGTGACCCATCCCGTATCACTCCTATTGAAGACGTGCAGGTTACAGAAGATCTCACATATGAAGAGGTACCTATTGCTATTCTGGATCGTCAAGTTAAGAAGCTAATGAATAAGGAAATAGCTTCAGTAAAAGTACTCTGCAAAAACGAGGAAGCAAAAGAAATAACATGGGAGGCCGAGGACGCAATGAAATGAAAATACCCTTAGTTATTTGAAGCTAAAGAGGAAGCCCAACATGCAAAATTGGGACACTAATAGGTACGTGTGATTGAATACTTAGTGTGTTGTCAAAAGTTTATGTAAGTAAAGGTGTAAACTTGGTTAAGCTATCCAATTATGCTAACATTTGAGGACGAATTGTCCTAACGGGGGGAGGATGTAACACCCCACATCTTACGATGCTAGTACTATGCAAATGAAATATAATATGGTTTGGCCAAATTAGCAACCATTTTAAAAAGTGCTTGAATATCATGTTAGAGGGCGATAGGTGCATCTAATGCTTAAGAGGATCAGTTGCATACAAGTTCTATGTCAAATTGAGGAGATCACGACTTTAAACGAGGTGAATAAGTGAGGTTCTTATAGAACTTAGGAAGCTAGCAGGTCCGTCACCTACTTGCTTAGCTTAAATTTGCTAGCTAAACGGAGACGAGGTCCGACGTCTAATTTGTCCAAGACCGATAATGAATAAATTCCGTATTAAGAGTGTAACTTTAGCCCGTGTTTTACAATCATAATTGGACAATACTTACATCCCAAGATGAATAAAAGGTTCCAAGTACATCACAGCCCACTTGACTAATTGGGCCCAAACTAAGTGAAGAAGAATTAGGAAAATGGGCAGCCAAGGCCCATTAACTTTGAGACCCATTTAGCCCCAAGTGTGAGGGCAAAGCTACTGCATCACAAGCTTGTTGATATATGTTAATATGTGGTCAAAAGTTCAAGTGAAATTCAGCCAAAGAGAACCTTTAAAAGGGCTCAAAAAGAGCTCCTTAAATCATTTCACTTTGGAACAAATTTTCAGCTTCCTAAAGACTCTTCTTTTTCTCTTTACTTCACTTTACAAGGAAGCCAATACAAAACTCTAGAGTTCTTAAAGGAATCCTCAATCTTGAAGGCTAAGGTCCATGACAAACAAGAAGTATATACTAGTTATGCTTGTGCTGGAAATTTGGACAGCATGTGTCCTAAGGATTGTTGTGAACTTTTCTTGTTATTCAAGAGGATTTTCTCCACTTGGCTGGATGAAATATGAAGTAGGACTTATGCTTTTAACAATTTTTAGTTTTTTAGTGATGTAACTAAGATGTTGCACCACTTTTACAGTCCGCGAAAGATAGTTCTTATTGGATATCACAATTGTATTCTTAGTACGAACTTGTGGGCTGATGGATGGAATGCTATTGCCTCACATCCTTCATAGCTGCTTTGGTACTATTCTAAGAGTGTTTTAAGGCTGTTGTTATGTATATATGTGTTGAGGACAGTTTGGGTAAAGTTGAAACAGGTTCGGGATTGTCGACGTCAAAATGTAGCGAAGGGATGTAACGTTATGCTGTCTATTTATATGTTGCGTAGAATTATTATGTGTTGTCCTTTATGGGCTGTTGTTAGACTTTTATGGCACTAAAATAGGTTGCACATGATATGTATATGTGAATGTGTATTAGAAAATACGGCAGAAAGGTTGAAAGAATATGCACGGGTTTACAATTATATGGTTGCTGCCCGTATGTTTTTTTTTTTATGAGATTGGGCTGCCAAGATGTATCTATTGCCTACTAATGCTAATTTTATCACGTACTATGTTGTAGAAAAATACATGGATGAAGTGAAGGTTATCTCGAGGTAATAGCGAGGTCGTATAGCAAGGTATGTAAGGATACTCGATTTCGTATTACTTGGCATGAAATCTAGATTCTTCCTTGGTACATAAAGGCACTTACCAACTCTGACACAACTAATAACCTTGTCTCCACTCTTTCACATGTTCATATGCTCCCATACATAGTCACCTTTATATTTTCATACATACTTCGATACCAAGATACACGAGTTTGTTCTACCAAATAAAGTTCATGTGTTGTTCTAACTCCTATGCATTTCATTATTTGTGTAATCTACTCCTTTCATTGTGGTGTCATCTTTTGTGATTATTTACATGTCATATGTTGTTTCTACAGTCCTAAAGCTCTAATATTACGACCACCAAAAGAATCATCTTAAAGGTAATTGAAAGATAAAGTAAAGTATATTGCTTGTTGATGGGTGGTAACACGAGGGGTGGAAAAATCACCTAGCTAGGGTCGATCCTATCACGGGGGGTAGCCAAAGGGGTGAAAGGAAAAGCCTAACCAGGGCTAATTCCGATATATATTTACCACTGATCAGCTGGTCATTTGTATCACTTGTTGTGCACAGATTATACAATAAAGGTAAGTAATAAAAAGAACATAAACTACATGATCCCGCAGTATAACTAAAGGTGGTCTCTTATCCTACACCAGTGCATAGTTTCTTTTGAGTTGTTACTTCATATACAGTATTTTCTGCCTTACATATTCAGTACATTATCTCATACTAACATCCCTTATAGGGGACCTGCATTTCATGTTGCAGGTACAGGTGCTAGTAGATCTCCCCAGTAGGAGTACAGGATATCTAGCTACTATTACCTAGCTCCAGGTTGCTTCGGAGCTTTGTGTGTCTAGAGCTCATATTTTTGTATTGTATAGTTAGTCAAGGCGGGGCCTGTCTTGACCCTTATCAGATACTTTTCGTTATCTAGAGGCTTTGTAGACTAAGTAAATTAAAGTGTGGTCATGTCTCGTACTCTAGACACTGTGGCCCTAATGGCCTAGCCATATGCATTTCCTTTTGGCTTCTTATTACTATTTACTTTCTTAAAGCCATGTTGAATGTAGAAATCCCTTATAATATATATAGAAAGTGCATAGATACAGGTTGGTTCTCCTGGGCCTTATTGGCAATGGGTGCCAGTCCGCCTTAATGGGACTTTGGGTATGACAACATTAAGAAACTTATTAAACACCGTAACCAACTCTATAGGAAGGACCTTGGACTCAACATCCCTAACCCTTACAGGATAATAGAGACACCCTTTAGAAATCAACTTATGGGCTTTAATGCAAGAAATGAATCTACCCTTGACTACAACATCATGACTCTCCCACTTAAGAATGGGTTCATTTGGGAATTGAAATTTGAGGCCATTGAGAAATCCCTCATCTTATGCCCATTGTCGCCACACTAAAAGCATGCACCCGTGTTCCTACAACATGTACCACCTTGTCTCCTCCCACATTTGGGCACCTAGGATGAGTCATTCTATTATCAACACCTTGGACACCATCATCATGTCAAGTCCTCTTAGCCCCTCTCTCCTTCCTCTTACAACTTAAAGTCTCGGGGGCACTCACTTGTTGGTTGAGTTGAGTGGTCACAACCTTAGACAAAAACCATATAGTATTACGAACCTCCATACTTGACATGTCAGCATCCTGAATAATTTGAGATATATTCTGAAAAGCAATGATTGAGAATAAGATATAAACCTTGGAGGACTCAACTTTATCACACGATATAGAACATTAAGAAGTGAAACATTTCCTAAAATGCCTCATAGCCTCCCATTCATAGTTGTGGCGCACTTCACAACCATGAATAAAACTTTAATCAACGTGGTATGTTGGACTTCGAGAACCATTAACAACCTAGTGATCTGGTACTATCTTTGTCACACCCAGACCTAGGGCATAGACGTGATACGGTGAATGGGGAACCTAAAGGGACCCAAAGCATTTCTCTTAGCATATCATTACACATCCTTGCCGCGGAAGCAATTAAACATCAATAAGAGAACATAAAATAAGAATAAAAAGGGTTAGAGAGTCTTTCATAGCTTAAAACATAGAAGAGTCGAGGGAGTCAAAGCTCAAAGTATCATTATATAACTTGTCCAACAACACCTCAAAACTGAGAATTGATCAGGGGCCAAGACAACTTTTTGGGCTCACCCTTATAGTCAAAAGCATACAATAAAATAAAGAGAGTCTTTGCACAACATAGGATTGATATGCTGTCAAAATACAACACATTTGGTGCCTGAAACAAGGGATTTCGTGAGTTCTTAACATGAATTTCTATGGTTTTCATTTGTTTTTGTGTTAATCTTATAGAAAAGTTAGGTTGGCATGATTTTGAAGAAAAGTTGTAGATTTTGCTGAAGCATAGGCCTTACGAGCCCACCTACGAGTCGTAGCTCAAGCTATGAGTTGTAGGGTGGTGTCGTAGCAAGAATAAGATACCAAAATTTAGAAACTTACTAAGTGGAGGTCACCCCTACGAGGCCATCATAAGAGTCGTAAACCTCACTACGACTCGTACAAGTGGACTCATTGCTAGAATCAGAGAGCCAAGATGTTGGACCAAAAACTGAAGGCCAAGACTATGAGAGGAACATACGAGTCATTGTTCAAGAAACGAATCGTGCCTATGGGTCGTAACAATTTAGTCCATGATAGCAAGAATCTGATATGAAACCCCGACTACGACTCAGGTCATCCTACGAGTCGTAACTACGAGGCTTACAGCTGCCAGTTTTCTTTTCTGTGTGAATTCTAAGGTTATTTTGTAAACACTATATATAGTTTAAGTTAGGTTTTGAGAAGGATTTCGACGAGTAGACAATCTACATTCACATTTTGAATCTTTTCTCAATTTTTTAGAGTAGTTTATTGTTCTCTCTTGGAAAACTCATTTTCGGGATTCCAAATCTTGCCTTGTACTCTTTTTTGATCAATCAAGCTTGTGGGTTTGCAACTCTTGGTTCCTATTTTCTTCATTGTTATTGGTAAAACTCTCATTTATGTCCTATATGTGCATTTTTGCTTATTTTTCCTTAGCCATGACTAGCTAAGCACCCACAACTTGGGGTTGTGGGACCATGGGTAGTTGACTTGAAATAACCTTGTTTTATTGCATTTCTATGATTGGAGTTTTGCATGTATTGTCAGTTTCCCTTCATTTTTATTGTTGTTTGGTGGTGGCCAACACCAAACCCCGCCTACTACCATGATCCCGACTAAGGTAATGATGAATAGGAAAAGAGAAATAGATGATAGAATTTGATAGATGTGTTCTCATCTAATCAACCAAGCCTGACCAAGGGGAGATTGACTGGGACAATAGGTAACGGTTAGTTGGCACGCCATGGTTGCGGACTAAGTACAATGGTGAAATTCAACCTTCACCTTTAGAAGAGGGCTGGAAGAATCTAATTTACCGTCCTGCACGCAAATCACCAATTATAGTTATGTTATCTAGGGTAATCGAGTCAATAAACCATGGGGAACACCATTCCCAAGTTGTCCTCAAAATTTAGTGTTTCCTCACATTATAGTCAGTGTTTGTTTTAATTTTTGTTTTTGAATCACAAACCTCCCCCCCTATTTAGAGATTTTAGTTATTGATACTTGAAAAGATTAGTAATGAGGTCTTGTAGTCAAGCCTTATATTCCCTGTGGATTCAACCCTTACTTTGGTTAGTTAATTGCTGGTGAAAACCGTTTTGTTATTGGAGCGTGAACATCAGATGTTTTCATCAAAAAATTATGGCGCCGTTGGCGGGTAATACGACTAGTTTTTGACTTGATTTCACTATTAGTTAGTAGTGTTGATTTTCGAACTCTCCTGTATTTTAGTCATTGTGTTTGTTTTTTGTTAGTTGATTTTAGGTGCAGGTTGGCTGGCACTATAATTGAACAAAAGTTCTACATTGCAAACAACTTGTTGGAAACTTTGTAGAGGCGCGCTCTATTTCATGGGCAAGAGTCCGATGATCCCCAAATCCATCTACAGAATTTCACTCAAACGTTCAGTGAAGTCCTTGGGACAAGACATCTTTCTTGGGAGGCCATGGCTCTTCAGGTTTTTCCTATGACTTTTCCGAGTGAAGCTGCAGAATGGTGGTCAATTCTCCCACATGATGTTTGTTCTAACTCGGGGAAAGTACAGAGAGTCTTCGTCATGAACTTCTATAAGGAATCCAACAAGCAAAAGCTACAAATCAACATCTGTAATTTCTAAAGAGTGCCAAGAGAACCTTTCATAGTAGTTTGGGAAAGACACAAGTGGTGCTTGGTAACAAATCAGAACCATAGTCTGACCGATGATGGATTGGTGGCTAGATTCTATCGGGCATTAACCTCTGAGCAAAAAGGGCAGGCTGATGCATTATTTAGAGGAGACTGTTGGCAGTTCATAAGATGACCATTTAATGAGATCATTGAGTATGGACAAGCTATCTGCAGTTGCCCAAGTCTACCAACCCCTTCAAGGACAAGCTAGACCATCCACCACTGAGCTTAAGGGAGCCTTAAGTGAACCAAAGAGTGAGAATGTGGCAAATGGTTGAGGCTACCGCACCAGCATTGCATCACTAATAAGCTAATAAGGATTGAGCATATGCTTGAACAAGTCTAGACAAAGGTTAATGAGCAAGATGATATCGTCCGGGAAATAAAGTTTGATGTCCTCAAATGTAACTACAAGGTGGAACAACAAACTATATCAATGCAAAGTATTGGTGATAAGATAGAGTAACTTGCCTGGCAAATGATGACGCCATATCCTCAATCCGATTAATTCTTAACAAATTAGTATTCACAAAATACTTGAACCAAAATATGTTATTGCTCTTGGATAAGCAACTAGATGCAGTGCAAAATGAACAAAGGAAGAGTAGAAGGAGCAGTGATGGTACTCATGTCTTGTATGTGCATTTTTGCTTGTTTTGCCTTAGCCATGAGTAGCTAAGCACCCACAACTTGGGGTTGTGGGAACCATGGGTAGTTGACTTGAGATAACCTAGGTTTAGTGCATTGCTATGATTGGGTTTGCATGTATTGTCTATTTCACTTCATTATGATTGTTGTTTGGTGGTGGCCAACCCCAAACCCTGCCTACTATCGTGATCCCGTCCAAGGTAATGACGAATAGGAAAAGAGAAGTGGATGACAAGATTCAATCTATTTCTTCTCATCTAATCAACTGAACCTGACCAAGGGGAGGTTGATTGGGACAATTGGTAACGGTTAGTTAGCACACCATGGTTGCCGACCAAGCGCCATGGTGAAATTCGACCTTTACCTTCACAAGAGGGCTAGAAGAACCTAAGTTATAGTCCTGCATGCTAATCTTCAATTCTGGTTATGTTACCTAGGGTAGTCGAGTCAATGAACCATGGGGAACACAATTCCCATGTTGCCCCTAAAATTGAGTGTTTTCCCGCATAGTAGTATAGTCATAATTTTACTTTTGGTTTCGAATCACAACCCCCTCCCCCATCTAGAGATTTTAGTTATTGATGCTTGAAATGATTAGTAGTGAAGTCTTGTAGTCAAGCCTTGTATTCCCTGTGGATTTGACCCTAACCTTCGGTCGGGTTATTTGCTGACAACGACCACTTTCTTATTGGAGCGTCAACATCAGATGTCAAATATATATCGTAGTAGTTTGGGACAAGTACATGATTTTCTTGTTTCATTTGTTTGTATAAACTTGAAAGGCATGCGTAAATTACGAGACCATGGGTTATAACTTTTTAGCTTGTCTAGTTAAATTGGAGCCGACGAGCATGTTTTCAATGTCACATTAACCATTATTTTAAGGTGACTATGTAAAATGGAGTTTTCAACGGGTACTACAATAATATGACCAATGTATAAAGATAGCGTAAAATAGTGGTTTAAACTATTGTGCAAGATACATACGCTTTAAACTTGAACTAGAACTCACTTGACGACCTTTATAACAGGATCCTATACTTTTAACTATTTGTATTCATTAATTAGTTATGATTAATTTGGCACCTGTTAACTTCTTCGCATGTTGGCAAATGTTTTGTTGACCTAAAATGTACAAAGTGGCATCCTCCCTCGAGGGTTGCTATTGAAATGGCTTTGTTGGATTCGGATCTGGTTATGCATACTATGATGAAGGTAAGGTTGATTAGGGAAAGGTTGTAGACAGTCCAAGTCATCAAAGGTCTTATGTCGAAGTGAGAAGAAGAGAGCTTGAAAAATTCAAAGTTAGTGATTGGGGCTAATTGAAGGCTTCGCTCATGAAAGGTGTGGTTTGCGCCAATGAAGAGGGAATTGGATTTATGGTTTGTCAGTCTTCACAGGATGTTGAGGAAGGTTAGTGAGGTGAAATACGAATGGGTATTTCCTTTAGATAAGGATATGGTTCGTCCGGTTCTTCATGGTTCTATGGTTGAGGAGGTGTGTTGGAGATTCAAGTTTCATAGGACTCTTGAGGTTATGGACGATATGGAGGACGAGTTGAGTTATGAGAAGGTCCAATGTAAAGTAGGGTGGATATGAGTAAAGGTTGATTTGTAAGGCTGTAGTGTTTATCAAAGCCCATTAGAAGAATCGCCAAGTCAGAAGTGTCTCTCGGGGAGCCGAAACGGGCATGGTGGAGCAATATTCGTACCTCTTTCATTTTATTCAAGCTTATGATGGAACATCAATTCCTTTTATGATTCCAATTCTTATAATTCATCCCCTAAGTCATTTTCATGCATTCATGTTTATATTGAAAGGGTTCATGGTGATTATACACATATGTTGAGATTTTGAAGATGGTGTTTTAAGTGTGTTGTTGTTGGGGCTGATTTGTTCATTATTATTCTTCTCATGTACGTTTCTTTGACATTCAGGGACGAATTTTCCCAAGGGAGAGATATTGAAACGACCGCAAAAGTACCCGAAAATGTGCCTCAGAAGTGCTTAGAATCGTAATTTTCATATATCTCAAAATGCATGCATGATATCAAAAATACGACTTCACATTCTTGTTCATGGGTCAAATTTAGGGGGATGAGGATCTAACCCCGATTTTAGAGCAACCGTAGTGCATTTCAAAATTTCAAAGTGAGCATGAAAATAGTGGGCCTACGCATTTGTGGTGCGACGCACCCTAGTGTTAAAATGTGCTAGTTTTTAATCTCGGTCTAAGACTTTTAAGTCTTGGGCCTAAGTATTCCCATACGTGAAAATACTTATACTTAGCCATTTGTCACCCTCATATCATTCAAAAACATTCCCCAATACACCCTCTGACTTATATTTCTCTCAAAACTCAAGCCTCAAAACTCTCTCCAGATCTAAGGATTTCCTCTCAAGCTTCAAGTCTCCATCTCCAACCTTCATCATGTTATCTCCAAAGCTAAGGTATGTGGGTTCCTTTCACCCATGATACCCAAGCACTATTTACTCAAAATTGCATGATTTAAAGTTGATTTATTCATGGGTCTTATTCATTATGAAAATTTACTACACACTATGTTGGGGTTTATGAAATTTTGACTATTTTTGCAGGTTTTCAAGCTATGAATTCAAGATCTATTGTAAGATTTAATGAAGGGTTTTCACGTATATTACTTGAGAGTGTTACCGAGTATCTATAGAAGGTTTTACACTGATTTTTCTAGCATGATTTCACTCTTGAATAGCATGGTCTTACACTAGCATTACACATTCTCTAAGTGTTTGATAAAATGTTCGGTTTTGGGTTCTTAAGGAATTGAAGTTCCAATGCATGTCTTATGAGTTTCATGACTATATGATGATGAAATGATTATGAAAGTAATGTATATATATGATGACTATATGATGATGGAAGGAATGTGTGAATATGATGATTATATGATGACGAGAAGAATGTATGGCTAAGATGACTATATGTTGATGGTAGGAATATATATATATGTATATATGATATTATCTTTATAGTGTTGGGGATGATGAAACCCTAGCTGGGGGAGTTGTAGGCCCGGGTAACCTATATAGGGGTTAGTACCTTGCTCGCCTAGCTCAAGGGATGGTAGGCCCGGGTAACCTTGTTGGGGGTTGGTATCCATCAACCTTGATGGGGGGTTTCTACTTTGTCAACCTTGATGGGGATTTGTACTCCGTCAACCTCGGTGGGGGGTTTGTACTCCATCAACCTCATGAAAGGGTTTGTACCTTATGTGCCTATCAACGGGGTTGTAGGCCTTGGCTTTCACTATAATGGTCACTCCTTACACTCGTATTATGTTCGATATAAGCATGATTTTACTTCAAGCATCATTATACAGGTCATATTGTTAGTATGCTATCTATTGCTTATGATTATACATTTTGCCTATGAAGTCTATCTCTTGTTCTATTGTATCCTACATACTTAGTACATTCAAACATACTGACGCATACTCTATGCCTACATGATATTACCATGTAGGAACTGAAGCTCCTATTAATTCTCCTCGTGGCTGGAGGGATTGGTCAAGTTAGCTTATGGTGAATCCTCAAGTTTGGGGACAATATCTATCTTCCCTCAAGCTTATGTTTAGACTATGTCTTGTATGTTTGGATTACCTATTGTTATTAACATGAGGGTGAGCCCAGCTGCTTGTCTTGGCCCCGCTCTTATCTATGTAGTAGAGATATTGTTTGACATGATATGTATATATGATATGAGCCTTGACTCTCTTGTTTCTTGGTATTTTGACATGGAAGTCTACCCTTTAATCCCAATCCCCTTGTTTATGCTTATTACCTATTGTCATTTCAATTGCTTCCGCGACCAAGGATGTGTAATGATATACTATGAGGCTTGTTTGGGGTTCTTTTGAGTTCCCAATTCGCCAGTCACGTCTAGGCCCTAGGCTTCGATCGTGACAAAATGAACATGAATAATGATATGGGAAGAGAAGAGAATCCACCCCCAAGGCATGATAGGCCAGAACTTAGGGATTTCAACGGGAACGCTTATGGTTGGAACCAATATCACTTGAACCCTATGGCCATCGATGTTATTGGTGCTATAGTGTTGCCTCCATTACCGAAAGACGCTAAGTTCTCAGTGTTAAGTAGATTACTGTAAATGCTCCAAAACCATGGGTTGTTCACAGGGCTACCTTCAGAGGATCCCCATCGTCATCTCTATAATGTTTTCTTCGCCTGCAAGAGTGTCATGGGACACTAAATCTTTCTCTTGATGTCATTGGTTTGTGAGTGTTTCCATTGTCACTAGCTGGTAATGTAGCTATGTGGTTGTCTGAGCTTCTCCGGGTACAACAACAAGTTGGGCGGAGCTTCAAGGAGTGTTTCTAGAGAGATATTTCCCAAGGTCAAAGAAGCTTAAGATCAAAGATCAAATAAACAATTTTGAGCAATTGTCGAGTGACTCTACCAGTACTACATGGGAGAGATTCACCAAATTCTTGAGGATGATTCCCACTCATATGATTACTGATGATGCCTTGGTTGAGATTTACTATTGGGCGCTTGATGAGAATATTCAAGCTTGCGCCGACACAATCATGGGAGGCATGTTTCTTAACCAACCTTTTGTATTGATAGCCGCAAAGATGAAGCAAGTGGTTAATACCAATAGAGCATAGGATCAAGGAGAGTGAGGTGCAATGAAGAATTCTTGTGTGGTCAACACCAACAATGAGCAAGCTAAGGTCAACAAGGAGATCGTGAAGAAACTTGCTCAACTTCGCATGAGTATGGACTTGTCTTAAAGCAAAACCAAGCAAATGTCCAAGCGGTCACCCACCAACCTCCTAAGGCTCCCATATATGAAGATCCATTCTTTAATGAAGATGCTTGTTTCGTGAGTAATCAAGAAGAAGGTTTCCGGAACAACCCCCAAGGGTCCAATACGGACTATTGGAGGCAAGGTTTCGGGAATCAAGGTTGGAACTACAACCTTGATGGTGCTTATAAAGACAATCGAGGTGGCTACAATGAAAGATAAAGAGTGTCAGATGCCGAATGGGGTAGAAGAGATGGCTATAGTAATGGTCCTTATGTGCTACCCCACAACTGTGATATTGTTCCAAGTACTTCCAGGCTTGAAAAGATGTTTGATAAGTTGTTGAAAAGAGTCGACCACCAAGATGAGACCTTGAAAGAAATGAAGTGGGACATTTCAAGAATAAACCAAAAGATAGAATTTCACTCTATGGCGATTAAACAACTAGAATAACAATTTAGGCAAGTTTTTTTGCAATTGAACCAACGCCAAATGGGTATCTTACCAAGCAATACGGTTCAAAATCTAAAGAATGATAGGCGTTGCATGGCTTTCATGACTAGGAGGTTATGAGAAGGGTATGAGTGGTGAAGTTGTGGTTGAGAGAGAAGGGTTAGAGAATGTTTAGATACAAGGAAACAAAGTGAGAGAGCAAGAAAAGGCTAAGATGATTCCAAAACCTCCTTCTCCCTTTCCTTAAAAGGCTTAAGAAAAAAGAACAAGAGGGAAAATTCAAGTTCTTCATCTCGATGTTGAAGCAACTATCCATCAACATTCCCCTTTTACAAGATTTTGAGAAGATGCCCGGGTACGCCAAATATATGAAGGATTTGGTGACAAAGAAGCATATTTTGAGCCAAGAGTTCTCACAAAAGCTCCAACAATGTAGTGTGATCATGACTAAATGCCTTGTTCAAAAATGAGAGGACCCTGGTTCATTCACCATCCCTAGCACCATTGGTGGTGTTGAATTCACAAGAGCATTGTCTGACTTGAGAACAAGTATTAACCTAATGCCTCTTGCCATGTTCAAAAAGCTTGGTTTTGGCACTCCCACTCCGAGAAGAATGCAGTTGCTCATGGTGGATCGAACCATTAAAAATCCAGAAGAAAATACTCCTTGATGTGCTTGTTAAGGTGATAAATTCATCTTCCTTGCAGACTTTGTGATCCTTGATTATGAGGTTGATTTCGAGGTGCCCATTATTTTGGGAAGACCATTTCTGGCCATCGAGAGAGCCCTGGTGGATATGGATTCGGGTCAGCTTTGGTTCAGGGTCAATGATACAGATGTCATGTTTTACGTCCACCAATCAATGAAACACTTGGACAAGTTTAAGCATGAAGTTTGGGCTCTTGAAGATTTTTTATGATGCTTGATGACAAAGTCGAGCCACGACGTTAAACAATGTGTTTCTTGGGAGGCAACCCAAGTATCTTTGATAATTTTTGGCTTGTTTTAAGTGTGTTTGGTTATTGAAATTTTTAGGT
>JAPFFP010084634.1:0-21818 GCA_026153255.1 Solanum medicagineum | reverse complement strand
TAATCCTAGTTGTAAAATAATTGTAACATAACTAATATTAATAATTACTATGTATAATTAATCAATTATTTTCAATAGTTATGTTCCTCATTTTTCTAAACAAATTTACTTTTCAGTAGAAAATATTTTAACGAACCAAATATTTTAGAAAATTAAAAAGATTTTCTTCGTACCAAACACACTCAATCTTTGAAGAATTTAATTTGTTCTTGTGAATTCTGACTGCTGAACAAACCTCCACACAAGTGCTTAAATAATGGTATAGAATATAGTATGGAAATTTAAAACAATACATATACAGTATCATATTTTTTGTTTAAGAGAAATGATATGCGTTTGTCAAAGATTTTACAATAAGTTACTATCTAATTTGCTTCAATTAATGTGACATCATTTTGATTTTGAGAATAATACAATTTACTTTGTTCATGAATTTGGATATGAAATTCTTAAAAAATTTTAAATAAAATTTACATATATAGAAGCTACATAAAAAAATGTTATAAATTGCAACATATTTAATGAATATATGAAAATATTACTGTTAAAAAAGACTTGTTTGAATCTCAAAAATAAAAATATATCATATAAATTAATATGGAGAAAATTTTACATTATTGAATGTTAATTATCTATGTTTATCATCATATTCAAGCAATAGACTAAGTTGATAAAAGGTATCCAAAAGTAAAAGAGTTGGAACCAGATATATTTGAGTACTATACAATCGTTACAGAATCAGGGAATTGATGTTTAAGGGAGGAAGGAAACTTTAATAATACCTCTGGTCATGTTTACTTGTTACTGTTTCAATTTTCGAAGTCAATTTGACTAAGCTTCAAAACTAAATTTAATAATTGAAATCTAATTTAGATGGTTGAAAACTATACGAAAAATACTATAAGTTGCAATCTTTCTCATCTCAATATTGAAACACCCCTCATGTGGTTTGGAAAGCCCCTTAAGTGTATTTTTTCAAATATCTCAAAAATCGTGCGTGATTTTGGAAATCCGACTCCATATTCTTGTTCAGGGGTAAAATTGAGTGGGAAAAGGGTAACCCCTAGATTTTAGAAGACCTATTGCGAAAAATAATTTTTGCAACGGAGCGCAAAACAGTGTGCATCCTACCCCAGGGACGACGCGGCCTGGGCTTGGATATGCACATTTTGTGCCCTGTTTGCTTGTTCCATCCAAGGGCATTGGGGTAATAACCCAATGCCCATTTAAACGTGAAATCCTCCATACTTAGTCATTTTTCAACTCTAGAACTCACAAAATCCTCTCCAAACCTCCAAAAACATCATCAAATCCCCATTCAAATTCAAGGATTTCAAGGGCAAGTTTTAAAATTTTAGAACCCATCACAAGCTTCAAGTCTTCCCCAATACAATTTCAAGAAGTTCAAGGTTTAAGATATGTGGGTCTTCATCCATGGGTCCTTTCACCCATGGAGCCCTACTCTCTCTTTTATAAAATTTCATGATTTCAAAGTTTGATTCTTCATGGGTATTTGTTAATAATTATGCATTATAAATATTAGATATGTTGGATTTTATCAAGCATTGATAGATTATGCATGAATATTCATTTTAAGCTTATTTCACTTGTTGATTTATGTCTATTGAGACTATGCATAATAGGAGCTATGAAAATTATGAACTATTGTGAACTTTGAGATGGATTTCATGATACCCAAATTAAGGGTTTTACTACTACGATTTGTGAGTTAATTTGCATGATCTTAAAATGGTTGATTTTACTCTCTTATGTTATTACTCTATAAATTACATTATTTTGGGGTGTCTATGTACCCACCATGTGTTTGACTAAATTACATAACAAGGCTTCTTAAGTTGTTGATGAACTATTGCACATTTTTAAGTCAAGTATTTCAAGATAATTATGGGCTCCCAAGCATGTATTTAATTCATGAAAGATATCTATGATTTGTGCAAGTAACAAGTTGAGCCCTATTTCAAGATTTTACCCTCTTGTGAGCCATTCATGTCAAGTTGAGGGATCAAGCATGATTACTATTTTACTCTCATGTTCAAGTTAAGCTCACTAGTAAAGGTCAAGCACGTGAATGAGCTACTCATGTCATGTTATTATGTTTCTTACAAGTTATGCATGTTATGATTAAAGTTATGCGTATTTCAAGTATTCCGTGGGATTAGAGTTAGCACTGATTGAGGCTTAAGGTGGGGGCTCGACTCAAGGGGTCCTTATATAAAGTCTTTAGTCTCTAAACAATGTGTCACTATAGGATTAATTTCCCTTAAATAGATCACTAGTGGATCCATCTAGTTCATGTTTCCCCTCAAGTGGGGTCAAGCATGTTTACCTTGACAAGTAGACCACACCTTTTCGACGGGGTATCATGAATCAGAATTTCAAGTAGTAGCTCGCTTGGTCTTATATGTCGGTTAAGGTCTCCTCCCACATACGTATGTTACATTATGCAAGTTGAATATTTTTTATGCATGTCTTATTACAAGTATTGATCATACATGTCATATTGAGATTATATCCATTGTCTATATTTATACATTTTGAATATTATGACTTATGTCTTTGTGGCATTGCACCCTGTATACTTAGTACATTTCAAGTACTAACGCATACTTTATGCCTACATAATATTACCATGTCAGTACCAGAGTTCCTCTTGATCATCCTCCTCCACGTGGCTAGTTCAATTTATTTGGAAAAAGCTTTGGTGAGTCCTCAACTCCGAGGACAATATCTACTTTTCCTTCATGCTTTTTAAGACTTCATTATGTATATTTTGGCTATTTATCTATGAGGGAGAGCTCGGGAAGTGTCTTGGCCCCTGCTCCATTTTCTAGTAGAGGTGTTGTTGGATACTATGATTGTATATGCTTATGAGCTTGACTCTTCTTATGTTTTATGATTATGAAAGACTTTTCTTAGTCCCACTTCATTTTTTATAATTGACTCTTGTTATTGTCTTATTTTGCATCCGCGACTAAGAATGTGCACATGATATGCTAAGAGGCTTATTTAGGTGGTCTTCAGACTTCCCATTTGTTGTGTCACGTCTAGGCCCTAGGCTTAGGTCGTAACAAATATGATGGAAAAATACATCTTAAAACATTCATATAGTTTGTCCTTGGTAAATAAAATAGTTATTAGTTTTTCTAATCACAGAATTGAACAGAAGAAGAGTAGATTGTAATGATTTTTTTAACTTATTAAAAAAATTGCAATCTAAAGATGCTTATATAGAGAATCCTCAACTTGCTTAACAAGAAAAGTAACTAACTCCTAACAGAATTAGTTAAGTCCTCTAACTAACTTCAACTAAATTCGAACTAACTAGTCACACATTGCTAGTAGTTAAACCAATTCAGCATCACTTAACACTCCCCCTTAAGCTAGTATGTGAGAAAACCATTGAACAGACCAAGCTTAGAGATCAAAGTTGATGATGATTTATGCTTAGACTCTTGGCCAGGACATCTGCAAGTTGAGAACCTATTGGAATAAATTGTGATTTGATCAGACCACTCTTCACCTTTTCCTTAACAAAATGGCAATCAATCTCAATGTGCTTGATTCTTTCGTAAAATATTAGATTAAAGGTTATTTTTATGGCTACCTGATTGTCATAATATAGGATAACAGGCTTGAACACCTTACAATTCACCTCTGGCAATAAACCACAATCCAAGTCAATTCTGCAATTGATATAGCCATGCTTCTGTATGCATCCTCTATTGAGCTTCTGCTTACTGTTTGCTACTTCTTTGATTTTCAAGACAAAAGAGCATCCCCTAGTTTTGCCACATAGCCAGTCACTAATCTTTTGGTATTTGGACAAGCTTCCTAATTAGAATCACAGTATACAGTTACTTTTTCTATTGAGTTGGATGGAGAAAACAATCCAAGTCCTGGTGATCCCTTTAAGTACTTTACTACCCTCATAGTTGCGTACACATGAGATTTTTTAGGCCTTTGCATGAACTGACTAAAGACTTGCACTGCAAAACATATATCAGATCTTGTCATGGTGAGGTATATCGACTTCCCAATCAACTTTTGATAGTCAACTAGGTCATCCAGCTCAGGATTATCCTTGTTTCCCACATGAATATCATACTTAACAATTGTGAGCTTATGGTTTATTTCCAGTGGTGTAGAAGCAGGTTTGGATCCACTCAGTACTGCTTCTGATATCAGTTCCAAACAATACTTCCTTTGATTCAAAAGTATCCCCTTTTCTGATCTCATAACATCAATGCCAAGGAAGTACCTTAGATCACCTAAATCCTTAACTTTGAAGTGATGATGTAACATCTTCTTGTCTTCTTCTATCAGCTCATATGTACTTCCTGCAATCAATAAATCATCCACATAAACAAGTATGATGACAATTTTTATCCCTTCCTTCTTGCTGAGTATACTATCATAGACACTTTGTGAGTATCCTGCAGTGACCAAAGCATCAATAAGCTTTATATTCTACTGCCTTGAAGTTTGCTTCAATCTATATGGGGACTTGACCAACTTGCATACTTTGTTTTCTCCCTTCTTAGCAAAACCTTGAGGCATCTTCATATATACATCCTCAAACAAATCTCCTTGCAAGATAGCATTACTGACATCCATTTGAAATATAGTCAATTCTTAGAAGCAGCTAAAGCTATTACAGTTCTAACTGATACCATTTTTGCCACTGCTGAAAATGTTTCATGGAAATCCAAACCTTCCTTTTGGTTTATCCTTTTGCTACCAACTTAGCCTTAAACCTCTCTATCTCTCCATTAGATTTGTACTTGATCTTATACACCCATTTAGACCATATAGCTTGTTTATCTGCTGGAAGATCCACTATGTTCTAAGTGTGAGTTTACTCAAATGCTTGAATTTCCTGTTCCATTGCTTCAATCCACCTCTTGTCTTTGGATGCTTTCTGAAATGATTGAAGCTCTAGTGCAGTTGAGAAAGCTCTTAGGTATGACTAGTAATGAGGTGCTAATTAGGAATAAGAAATGTACTTGGATATAGGAAACAAAGATGTTTGATTAGTTCTTTTCTTGGTCAACTTATAGTCTTTCATCCAAATGAGGGGCCTAGATGTTCTAGTACTGCTTCTTCTTGCTTCTGAATCTATAATTTCATCTTGAGCAATAACTTCTTCAGTAAGTACAATTCTATCAATCACTGGATCTAAATCATTTACTTCATTGAAGTTTGATTTTAAGTCATCTGGTGTCTCTCTTGTAGTGGCATTTTCATTATCTGTCAAGGTGTGACTATCACATACATCTTGTATGACTTGTTCATCAGTAAGTGTAGACAAGGGTTTGCCTTCATAGATAATTTCTGAGGACACAGGATAAAATATTTCATCTAGATCCTTCCTTTCTCCTTTAAAGGGAAATATTGTTTCTCTGAAACTCGCATCCCTACTTAGAAGAAATGTATTTATTTCTAAGTCAAACAACTTATATCCCTTTTTTTGTTTCTTCATAACCAGGCATAACAGTTTTCCTCACCCTTGGATCAAACTTACTGCTAGGTAACATATTAGTAAAACACAAAGAACCAAACACACTAAGATGATCAAGTATTGCAGGCTTCCCATGTAAAACTTCAAATGGAGACTTCCCATTCAACACAGTAGAAGGCAACTTATTAATTAGATAAACAATTGTTTTCACACAATCTCCCCAAAACTTATGTAGAACACCACTTTGAAATTTTAAAGCCATTGCAACATTTATAATGTGTCTGTGCTTTCTCTCCACAACTTTATTTTATTGAGGAGGAGCGTATGGACAACTACTTTTGTGTGTGATACCTAGTGAACAAAACAATTCATGACAACTTAAATTGACGAATTTTCTTTTATTATCGGATCTTAAGATTTTGACAGTAACATCATATTGATTCTGCACTTTATACAAAAAATCCTTCAATACAACAACCACCTCACATTTGGATTTAATCAAACATACCCAAGTGTACCTACTGTAGTCATCCACCATCGTTACAAAATATGATTTTCTATCATAGATGGGTACTATAAATGGTCCCCATAACAACTAGAAGTAGAAGAAGTATTAGTTGGAAACTTAAGCCTACTTTGCTTAGCCATAAGACAGACTATACAAAAATGTTGTTGTGTCTCATTCATCTTTAACATTTTAGTTCTAGATCTGCAACTTCCCCAAACCAAAATCTCCACCTAGGGCTTTGCCACTCCTTTTGCTGTTATGGAGTAGTAGAATTCTTCTCCTTCTACGGCGTCTGAGAAGGAAACCCTAGATGACAAGAAACCAGAATAGGTGATTGATAAGCAAGAAGCGAAGGATAAGGACAAGGAATCTTCCGTACAAAGACAAGATAAAGTGATAGCTAAAGCAGAGGAAGAGAAAGAGAAAGTTGACGAAATGCAAGTTGACAAATTAGAGGAGGAAAAAGAAGAAGAAGAACCAGCGAAGAAGGCAAAAAGCAAATTTGAGAGTACGGAAGAGCCCATGAGACCAATCTCAAGGCCAACTAGGGATAGAAAAACTGTGGTGCGCTTCTCTGTGCCTTCAGAGCCTAGAAGTTCCACGCCTAAGCCATTGTCAATTAGGAAGGGAAGTGGCACTCAGCTAAAGGATATACCAAATGTGGCTTACAAACTATTCAAGAGAAAGTCCGATGATAACCTGCAAATGCTTCACAACACTCTTTATGGTAAGAAATTGAAGGTACATAGTTTGAAGAAAAACATAGGACAATTTTCAGGATTTGTTTAGGTTGAAAATGAGGAAAGCAAAGGCGAAAAATCAAAGAGAAGTTGAACAAGTGTGTTAAGGTAAAGTTGTTGAATTTAGTAGAACTTATGCAAAGCAGAATGAGCTCTCAGTGAAATTATTAGAATTCTTGAAATCTCCTCATCCTACAACAAGTTCCTTGCTCGCTGATAAAGAACAGAAGGTTAAAAAGCAAAAGAGAAAGACCTAAGCTAGCAAAACCACAGGGTCCTCAGATAAGTCGCTCAAAAAGCATCAAAAATCTAAAGTTAGGGTAAAATGCAAGCAATCATCAAAACTAAGGAAGAAGAAGATGATGACGAACAACTATTAAATAGTGGAAATGACTTTGAGAATGATGATAAAGCTCCTCAAGAAGGAAGTGATCAGGAAGAGACAGGTTCTGAGAAAGGTGAGAAACAAAAGGAAGAGGATATGAAAGAGAAACTAAAGAAAAACAAGTCTAATAAGGAGATTTATTCAAGGAAGAGTGTGAAGAAGGATTCGGGGAGTAAAGCAGAGGAGAATACTAAGGCCACAGAAAAGGGCAGCACTGGTAAGTCCTTGAAAAGTTTATCAAAATCTAGCCTTTCAAATTCAGCTTTCAAGAATGGTGCTCCTATTGCTGATTCAACATCTAAATCCAAAAAAGAAAAAGCTGAAAATAAAAGTAAAAAAGAAGAAGCTGAATCTGTGAAGTAAAAGTCAATACAATCTACTCTTCTTCTCTTCAATTCTGTGATCAATAGCCAAACATAGAAAAATTGATATGGTATCCTACTATATAGTGTATGATTCTCTGGCCCTGTCAACTTCAGCCCAATCAACAAAGCTCCTGGAGTGTCTAATAGTTGTAAGAACAATGGATTGGTGTAATCTAGTTGTGAAAGTTGTGTATTTCCTCCTTGCGATGCTTCTGAACTTGCCATCCTCTTCGACCTCAACAATGAAGGTCAATCTTCTACTCAGAAACTTCTACGGATCTCTTAAGATCTTTGCTCTGATACCATATTAGTTTTTCTATGTTTGGCTACTGATCACAGTATTAAAGAGAAGAAGAGAAGATTGTATTGATTTTTCTAACTTACAATTACAATCTAGAGATGCTTATATAGAGCATCCTCAATTTACTTAACAATAAAAGTACCTAACTCCTAACAGAATTAGTTAAGTCCTCTGACTAACTTCAACTAACTAGTCACACAATACTAGTTGTAAAACCAATTCAACATCACTTAACAATAGTAACAAGTAGAAGTAAACGAAAGGAGTAGAATATTTTATAACTTGAAATAATCACAACTCCCAACATATAATAACTTTATCCATGAAGTACTATAGCAAATCAAGTTATTGAAATCTACTTTTCAATGCTTCAAATTGTTCTGTCATTTATAAAAGGTTATCAACATTTTAATCATGCTCAAGACATCAAATTGCATGTTTATGAATTATTTTGGATTACATCTTTCTTAAATTTAGTGTCAAGTTAAACTACATTATATAAATAAAAACGAAAATTATTTGTTGTACTTTATTATTTATCTTCACCTCATATGGTTATTTCATATTGACATCTAATAATGTAAAATGATATAATCTTTGTTCCTATTTATATGATATAGTTTGACTTGACACCAAATTTAGTAAAGAGATCTGACCTAAATGACTCAAGAATATTTGTGTGACTATAAATCACATATTTAAGGGGATAATTAAGACTTCCTATAGTTAAGTAATTCCAAAACTCCATGTTTCAGGGGATAATTAAAACTTCTCATAATTTAAGTATACATTTAATAAAGTGCATCAAATTTAAATTAAAGGAGCATTTAACTATATATTAACTCTTTTCTTTACCAATTTTATATTATTTCAATACGTAATATTGTCAATGTCGATTATTACATTTAAGAAAGAAAAAGTGGGATTTATTTAGTCAAATAGCATTTATGGTTTATGTTAATGTAGTTGGTATGTGAAAAGATCAAAAGAAAAGGACCGGGGAGAGTGAATTAAAGTCTAGGTAGTGTTTGGTGAAGCCCCATATTTTTTTTTTACGAATACTTGATTATTTCAAAAAATATGATTTATACTAGGAAGTTTAAAAATAATTTAAAATACTCATATGTTTATTTTATCATTCTATTAGAGACATGTTCCGTTGAAAAATAATTTTGTAATATAATCGATAACAATCAACAACAAAATAACAATATGGACAAGATCAATATATTAATTGTTTATTCGAACTTATAACTGAGTTAATAGGAATTATAGTCCATTAAAAGCAAATTGTTCTTTTTTCTTGGTCCTGTCACTCAAATTATAATTCAAATCGTGTAACACCCCATAAGATTACTAAAACGCCCCTAAAATACATCATCCGCACAACGCGTCTTCCAAAGCTCTGATGAAAAATTTGAGACCGGATTTGCGATCAGCCTGGAAAATTGAGTTAGGAAATGGTCTCGACCCGATTTAAGAGCAACCGGGTCGAAAATTGATTTTCACAAGTTGGCCAAGAAACAATGAGGGTACGCGACAGGGTCGCGACGCGGACCCATCGTGGGTCTAAAACAGTGAGGGTATGCGACAAGCCCGCTACGCGAACCCATCACGGATCCACACTTATGTTTTTCCTTTAAGTTTCGATGGAGATTGAATTTTCGAAAACACACTGATGCGCGATGGGTCCGTATCGCGGACCAGTGTAAATTTGGTGACGAATTTTCTTTTAAATTCGGGAAGGGTATTTTAGCTATTTTTCAACGTATTTTAATACCCCAAAACATTCTTTTAAGAGCTATTTCGTATGCAAGGGTTTCAAAAACCCATATTCTCAGAAGTTTTAAGTGTAAGTTTTGAGGAAGTAAGAAAGGAAGAGCCTAAGGATTGAGTGTTCGGGTTCAAGTTCTTGGTGAAGATTTGTACAATCCTCAACTCAGGCATGTAAAGGCAACCCAAAAACATGGAATTGTTCTTCCATGAGCCCCAATGTGTAGATTAAGTTTTAAATTGATGGTTGAAAGTCTTGAGTAGTAATTCTTAAAGGATTTCTTGAACATAATCTTTATTTCTTGCATAATATCTTTAATTTATATATACTATATCAAATTGATGATCATCATACTTATATCTACTGATTATATGCATTATTATATGATTGTTTTCTTAAATTGCATGTTTCCCTTGTTTAATACTACAAGAACGAACTTAGGGATTTTGTCTAGAGCCTTGATCACATAATTGTATTTGTGGGTGTGGTCCGAGTCTTGAATTGAATGAATAATGAATGAGTAATGAGTTAATGAAGGAATAATGAGTTAATGAATGAATAATGAGTTAATGTCTTAATCTGAAAGAGACTAAATGGTGACAAAGGATGGATATTGGCATTTATGAGTATGTTGAGTCTATGGGAGAAGTATCGAGTACCGAAATAGGTAAGAGCGAGTCCCACTCGCACTCATAACTGCGTGGCCAGCATAGGTAAAGATTAACCATGAGCAACGGATGTTTCCTCAGTCCCAAAAGAGGACTTAATGTTATTTCTATTTTGGATCCATTAATGTACATCTTCTGCCTCGGCAAGGTACTGGGTGGATGCCGCAACGACATTGCTTTGTTGTATCATTACCAGCACATAGATGATGGGTATAGGTTTGAAAAACTCCCATTTAGGATTTCCTCTTGATATTACTCTTGTGTTGATGTGATTGCATGGCTCTTAATGAATTGTCACGACCCGAAAATCAAGCGTGATGGCACTTGCTCATCCCTACTAGAACAAATCAGCCTTAACTCAAAAGGGATAATAAATATAACGGTCGAAAGCATTTTAACTAAAAGAAATAACTAAAATTGAGAAATTCCATAAAATGTAAATCCCACCTAAGAATTTGGTTGTCTCGCGTACAAGCCATTAGAAATACAGAAATCCAAGAATTACAAGTCAAACTGTCCTTCTTCTCAAATAGAACAAGTACAGAAGAAAATAGAAACAATAGAATCAGCCAGATGTCAATAGCTACCTCTCTACGTTTCCTGAGAATCCTCAATGCTGTAGGGGACTTTTATTCACAGCCTGGGTTCACCACCTACACGATTGTAGAAGCAAGGGGCGAGTACCAAAATACCATGCGGTACCCAGCAAGCGAACTAATAAACACAAAGTTAAGTAATATAAAATACCGGTACTCCTAACACTCTAATCAAAACCCCCACAACCATAAACTGCATAAAATACTTAGAAAGGGATAATCCATAACACTTAATAGTTAGCAACAGCAAGAACAATTACACAACCAATCAACGATATCAATAACACACATGAGGACTCAGGCCTCCATATCACACTTGTTTTGGGAGATGGGTTCTTTGACATTGAGTATATTAAGTTATTTTAATATATTTTCCTTCATTATTATCGTGCCGGAACGTGGCACTCGATCCAATATATGTGTCAAGACGTGACACCCGATCCAATATATGTGTCGGAACGTAACGCTCGATCCAATATATGTGTCGAAACGTGACACCCAATCCAATATATATGTGTCGGAACGTGACACCTGATCCAATATATGTGTCGGAACGTGACACCCGATCCAATATATGTGTCGGAACGTGACATCCGATCCAATATATATAACATATTCATTATCATTACTTTTCACTTCATTATCAATGTTTCATCAAGCCTTCTTTATTCAAGGCATCACTTTGAGAGGTCAAGTTCAAGATTATAAATGGGTTTCATGGTCTTGGGGTTGCAGACCAATCACAACAATATATCAGTCAACCAAATCACAACAAGTAAGTATCACTTCGATATCAATAACAAATAATCACTATTTCACATATAATAGAACTCCATCATTAATTCACAAGTCAACTTTCAGCATAGGATAACTACCCAATTCAAAATATTTCAATCAAGGCCTACATAAATTATTCTCAATACATCACACAAGAAGTACAAGATTCTATATACTTAAAAAAGGTTAAGGAATCCACTTGCCTTAGTCGAATCACGGTCAACTTAACACTTTGGCCCTCCCTTTTTGAGTGGAATCCGTAGCACCACAATCTAGTCACATAAATTACTACGCCTCAACTTAACTTTGATTCATTAAGATAAATTTATCATAATAAGGTACTTAAATGTATAAGAAAATAAACTCATTTATAAAATATCTTATTATAAAAAACTTAGAAAAATAGAAGTAACTTACAATAAAATTGTCGAAACTCTACACAATAAAACACCTCCCTTCTGCTAATGAAGCTCTCCACTAATATTATGTAGTGTATGGATATATGTATATATATCTCACTTGATTTTTGTTTGCTTTGTGTACGAGTATTTGAGCAGAATTCCTTCTGCTTATATAGGCAATGGAATGCCTTCCACTGCTCAAGTGCCGAAAGCACTACCTGCAAGTGCCAAAGGCACTATATGTAAGTGCCAAAAGCACTAAAGAAAAGTTTGTCTGCCAGAGCCAATTGTACAATTTTCATTAGCTCCAAGTGGAGCAACAACAGAAAAAAAATAATAATAATAATAAAAAAGTGGACCCTTGCATGAATGTTGAATGAAATGGTATCTACTTCTTATTCCGAGATGAGCTGAAAGATTAATGAATTGATGTTTCCATGTACCCTGCTTACCTCGCTTAATTTTAGCCTATTTTACATATGGTACACCCACGTACTAATGCTCTTTTGGTGATGCATCGTTTTATGATGCAAATTCGATAGACCGAGGACTTCAGCAGCTAAATCGTTGATTTTCAGAGCTTTTCGAATTTCAGATCATGGTGAGTCCTCCCCTGCACTCGGAGAATATTTAGTTTCTTTGCTTGATAGTCTTTTACTTGATCTTGGTAGCTATGGTGTGTCATGGCACCGTCTCAGACAGTAGTATAGAGGCTTCATAGACGTAGATGTTGATGTTTGATGTCAGGGGTTCTTTCCCTCTTCTTTCTTTACATTAAGACTTTCGTTTGATATCTTATTTCATCCATGATAGATTGAGCCCACAGATAGATGAGTATTAGTATTATTACATTATTTTCTTCTGTTATTGAATTGACCGAATGAAGGCAATGGGACTAGGTGGTCCGCTTGGGGGCTAACAATAGTCTCCGAGTACCAGTCACGTCTAGGGTACCCTCTCGGGGCGTGACAAACCATTTCGAAGGAATTTGATAAATATTATTTGGAATAAATAAATGCTGAATTTTTTTATAAAATATAAAAGTTTGGGGTAACTTTTAATAAATATTTTTCAAGTATTAGAACTTGGCTCAAACACTAATTTTTTCAGTATTTGAAAATTTGGGATGTTGCCAAATATATTTATCATATTTTTTCAAAACTTTTCTCAATTCTTTTTTTCAAAAATATTTGTGATCAAACGGTACCATAGGATCATTAATTGACATTAAAATTAAGAATAATAATTTTGAGGTAAAATAAATTTTGAAGTAAAATATATTATTTTATCATTTGATTGAAACTTCTATTTTTCGATATAAGTAATTCTAAGAATACTTATATCATAAATTTTTATTATTGTACCAAAAGTGTAATTCCATGATAAAACAACCAAACAAATTAATATGAGGCCCCTCTTCAATATGTTTCTCTAAAAATTCTTTAAGAAAAGTAAAAATAAAAATATAAATTAATCCAAATTTCATTAATATAAAATCAAACTGGCCCCAAAGGAATTGGAAAGTTAACATTCAATTAAACAGATTAAAAAAAAAAGAAAAAAAATTATAAGAACAAAATATGCGGATAGCTCGTGTACTGAGGTAGAGTATAAATTAGTTGCCAATGCACTTGTATAGATTACGTGAGTGAGCAACTTACTTCCTGAGTTACATGTCACCATCTCGAATACGCCAACAATCTACTATGACAATGTTAAAGTTATTTATTTATCTCACAATTTAATGCTCCATACCCGTATGAAACATATTGCTGTATATTTGCATATGTTCGTGATCAAGTTCAAGCTCATCTTGTTCATGTTACACATACTCGTTCTTGTAATCAACTTGTTGATACCTTCACCAAGCCATTGCTTAGATCAGCCTTTACTAGGTATCGTTCCAAATAAGGCATTGTTACACCTTGCCTAACTTGAGAGGGTGTATTAACTATCTTTATTTAGTTAGCTTTTTGTTATTAGTTATTATAGGTTGAATAAATCTCCTTATTTTTTTTAGCATATTTAGGATAGTTTTTTTGTAGATAATGTGAAGATAGTTGCATGCACTTTAGATCCAGTTAGTTCCTGTACTTTAAGTCCAGTTAGTTGTACAATTTGTACTTATAGGCTTGCTACCACATTTAAGGATTATCTTTTGACCTCTCATCTGAATCTTTATACTATAAACTTTCTCTTGTTTTTTTTTTTTTTTTGTTTAAGAAGATTTAGCAAGCATATCTACCTTCTAACTGTTGAGAATATTAGAAGTAGTTAAGGGTCAATTAGGAGTTAGTTAATTTGTTAAATGAGATTAGGAGTTAGTTAAGATGTTTAAGCACCCTATAAATAGGGCTGTACAGTACTTTTACTTTACTCTTTTGCATACACAGAAAATAAAAAACTTTCTCCCCAAGTATCGACTTCATCTCTCTTGCTCTATGGTTGTAGAAATCAACCTCCATTACTGATTAGTAGCAGAAGTTACATAAATTTCGTCATGGTATCAGAGCGGGTTGACGATTTTGGGGACGAAATCTCACCTTGAAAGTGCTAGAGCGCCAGGTGAAGTTGGGGGAAATTAGGTCAAAGATGATCGAGACTAATTTCCTCAGCCATGACAGACGCCGGAGAAGTTGTTGTTGGAAGAGCTGGTGGAACAAACACCAGAATAAATACGGTGATCGATGCAAATCATCCGTTATTTTTGCAAGCTTGCGACACGCCAAGTAGCTCCCTTATCTCGTTTAAGCTAACTGGTCCGGAAAATTATGCTCTGTGGAGCAGATCGATGAGAATAGGTTTGTTAGGAAAGAGTAAAATGTGTTTTGTTGATGGGAGACATACGAAGGAGAAATTTGATCAGTCGCTTCACGATCTATGGGAGAAGGTCAACGCCATAGTTCTCTCATGGATCATGAGCTCTATAAGCAAGGAGTTGATTAGCTGTGTAGCCTATGCCTCTAATGCATGTCAGGTCTGGAATGATCTGAAGGAAAGATTCGACAAAGAGAATGGTTCTCAAGTGTTTCAATTGCATAAAGAAATTGCGACATCGGTGCAGGGTACATCGACTATTTCTAGCTATTTCACCAAGTTAAAGGACCTATGGGTGGAATTCGATTCATTGGTGCCATGTCCTGGCTGTGATTGTGCAGGAAGGTATATAGAGCATTATCAATACCAGCGTCTACTATAGTTTTTGACAGGGCTAAATGAGACATACTCTCAAGCAAGAAGTCAGATTCTAATGATGGTACCAATTCCCAACATCAACAAAGCATATGCAATGTTGATTTCTGAAGAAAGTCAGAATTTGGGGAAAACAGTTGAAGATGCAAGTGGTGGTATAGCTTTGTTCAGTAACAAGATGGAAATCAATCAACACAATGCTGGTGGATCTGGTCATCCAACAAAGGGAAGTCAGAGTAACTTTGACAGAGGAGGATATAAGGGAAAGAACACACATCTGTTTTGTGAGTATTGCAAGTGGAAAGGGCATACAAAAGAGAATTGCTATAAACTTCATGGTTATCCAACAGACAGGTTCAGGTTGAAGAATGCACACTCACCACAGTACACAGCACATGCAGTCACAAATTCAACAGGACATGTTGAACCTTCTCAACATGCTCATGACTCAAGCCAAGGTGGTAGAATGATGTTTACTCAGGAGCAGTATGATCAAATCTTGAAGTTACTTCACAAAGAGATCCCATCAAACTCAGATAAAACAGGTAAAAATCAAGTATTTTTGGCTACCGACAGTACAGCCCTTAAAAAATGGATAGTAGATTCTGGAACCTCAAATCATATGGTGCATAATAAGGAATTGCTGGAAGGAGTTAGTCGGATTACTAAGGAAAATATTAAAAGAGTATATTTGCCAAATGGCAATAATTTAGATATTGCTTATGTGGGAAAATGCAAGCTGAATGATGAAGACACTATCACAAATGTGTTGTGCATTCCTGAATTTAAACACAACTTATTATCAGTTTCAAAACTGATCAGGAATTTAAAATGTGTTGTCACATTCTTCCCTGATCTCTGTGTAATGCAGGATCTGTTCACTGGAGTGGTGAAGGGGATTGGTAGAGAAAATAATGGTCTATACAACATCAAGCTGCCAATAAAGAGGGAAGGAAAGGCTACAATAATAAGTGCTAACCAAATCAATAAAGGCATTGTAGATAAAGCTAAGGATGTAGAACTGTGGCACAAGAGACTTGCACATGCTCTTATCAAGGTTTTGAAGCAGATCACTGCATTGAGGATCAATAAAGGCAGACTAGACATCCAGGATTGTACTGTTTGCCCCTTAGCTAGGCAAACCAGGTTACCATTCCCTAACAATCCTAGTAGAAGCAATGCCATTCTATCTTTCATACATGGTGATATTTGGGGTCCTTATATAGTTCCTAGTCATGATGGATTCAAATACTTTCTTACCTTGGTAGATGATTGTAGTAGGATGACATGGTTGTATCTGTTGAGAATGAAGAGTGATGTTGTTTTCATCCTCAGACAATTTTTTGCAATGCTGAAAACTCAATTTGGTGCACAAGTTAAGACATTTAGAAGTGACAATGGTTTTGAATTTTTTTAACTCTCAATGTTCTAATTTTTTTAACTCTCTTGGTATGATACATCAAAGTTCTTGTGTTTATACACCCCAACAGAATGGACTGGTTGAAAGAAAACATAGACATATTTTGAAAGTGGCTAGAGCTATTAGGCTGCAAGGATTCCTGCCCATAAGATTCTGGAGTGAGTGCATTTTGACTGCAGTTTATATTATCAACAGATTGCCTATGCAGGTTTTGTATGGCAAATCCCCTTTTGAGGTGATACATGGCAAAGCTCCATCTCTACATCACTTGAAGATAGTTGGTTGTCTATGTTTTGCCACCACAGTCCACAGTGGAGACAAGTTTTCTCCAAAGTCTATGGCTGCTATACTGATGGGGTACTCATCCACACAAAAGGGTTACAAGCTCTTTAATTAGCTCACTAATAGTTTTTTTGTTAGCAGGGATGTAGTGTTCAAGGAACACATATTTCCTTTCCAGCTGCTCAAAGATAGAAAACTCCAGCTATTCCCAACATCTACATCACCTGATTCCCACATTCCTCCTGCTCATTCCCCTGCACACACAGACATCTCAGTTACACACTCAGATAACTTCCATATCACAGCCCCTAGAAGATCTCTCAGGACCAGACAACCACCAACATGGCTACATGATTATGTCTGTAGCAAGTCCAATTCAGCAGCCACATCCCCTTGTCTTTACCCTATACAGTCTTACATGTCCTACACCAACCTTAATTCTCCTTACCAAGCATACCTATCCAAATTCACCTCCACTAAAGAACCACAGTCCTACATTGAAGCACTCACTGACCCTTTATGGGTGGAGGCTATGAATCAGGAGTTGACAGCCCTCCAAGACAATCCCACTTGGTCCATGATAGATCTTTCTCCTGGGAAGACTCCTATAGGGTGTAAGTGGGTGTTCAAGGTGAAGTATAAAGCTGATGACACTGTGGAAGGATACAAAGCTAGGCTAGTTGCAAAAGGCTACAATCAAAAGGAAGGTTTAGACTATCAAGAAACCTTCTCACTTGTGGTAAAAATGGTTACTGTGAGGCTGGTACTTGCCTTGGCTGCTGCTCATCAATGGTCCTTACATCAGTTGGATATATATAATGCCTTTCTACAAGGTGACTTGGTAGAAGAAGTCTACATGTTACCACCACCAGGATTTGGCAGTCAAGGGGGGAATAAGCAAGTGTCTAGACTGCACAAATCACTATATGGACTCAAACAAGCTTCAAGACAGTGGAACTTGAAGCTTGTTGAAGTGTTGACTAATTCTGGATTCAAACAAAGCCACTTTGATTATTCTCTGTTCACAAGAAAAAAGGAGGACAGCATAGTGATTATCTTGGTGTATATTGATGATATGCTCATTACAGGGAATGATTAGACTATGATTCAAGAACCTAAGACAGCATTGCAGCAAAAATTCAAGATCAAGGAACTGGGAGAGATGAAGTATCTCCTTGGACTTGAAATAGCTAGATCAAAGAAAGGAATTCTCATGAATCAAAGAAAGTTTGCACTTGATTTAATTCAAGAACTAGGGCTGTCAGGTTCCAAACCAGCTGGGACTCCAATAGAATCCAATCACAAGCTAACCACTGCAGCATATGACAAACATGTAGGTGAGCTGGGGATAGATACTGAGCTTGAGGATGCAGGGCCTTATTAAAGGCTGATAGGGAAACTTTTGTACTTAACAATGACCAGGCCAGACATTACGTATGCTGTGAATATGCTAAGTCAGTTTATGCAAAGGCCCAAAAGGTCTCACATGCAAGCAGCTTATAGAGTGGTAAGATATATCAAAAATGCACCAAGTTTAGGAATACTCCTAAGCTCAGAGAAGACAAACCAGTTGACTGCATTCTGTGATGCAGATTGGGCAGGCTGCCCAGACTCAAGAAGATCAATCAGTGGGTATGTTGTGAAGTTGGGCAACTCTCTAGTATCTTGGAAATCAAAGAAACAAAGTACTGTGTCAAGAAGTTTAGCAGAGGCAGAGTATAGAAGAATGGCTGGAGTTGTGGCTGAAGTTCTCTGGTTGACAGGAATTTGCAGAGAACTGAATATGGACCTTGAAGCTCCAGTTAGAGTATTCAGTGATAGCAAGGCATCAATCCAGATAGCTGCAAATTCAATATTTCATGAGAGAATCAAACATATCGAGATAGATTTACACTTCATTAGAGAAAGAATTCGGGATGGAACAATCAAGACAATCCATGTGATATCCAAAGACCAAGAAGCTGATTTGTTCACTAAGGCCTTGAATAGAGCACAATATGAAGTAGGAGTGTTGAATTTATTTACACTACCTAGCTTGAAGGGGGGTGTTGAGAATATTAGAAGTAGTTAAGGGTCAATTAGGAGTTAGTTAATTTGTTAAATGAGATTAGGAGTTAGTTAAGATGTTTAAGCACCCTACAAATAGTGTTGTACAGTACTTTTACCGTACTCTTTTGCATACACAGAAAATAAAAAACTTTCTGCCCAAGTATCGACTTCATCTCTCTTGCTCTATGGTTGTAGAAATCAACCTCCATTACTGATCAGTAGCAGAAGTTACATGAATTTCATCACTAACAATGTCCTATTTTATCATGGAGATTTTTTGAAAGAAACTTTCGTTTTAATGATTTTATTGTTATTAGATCTGGAATTGAATTATGTTAGATCCTTTTATTGTTCTATTGATCAAAGTGATACAATGCACCACACTTTTATTGATGGAAAAATCATTCAAAAATTTTTAAAAATTCTGTTTAAAAGAATATTGCCCTCATAACTAGAATTTCTATAATGATGATTGTAATTGCTATTTTCTTTCATTTCCAGACGTAAATTAATCTAAACTGTGATTGGTTTTTGTTCTTCCTGGAATTCAATGAATTAATGCCAAGTTGTCATACACTTACATAAAGAAATTGAATATCACTTTAATTTTCAAAGTAAAAACGAATACTATTCAATAATTAAACTCTGTTGGTAACATCTACATGGAGGACTCCATTTGCTAATTCATCAAACGAAGTTGACATTTTTATTGATTATTAACATAATTAGTCACCGACAAAGGTTAAATTACTAATCTCCAATTATAAGATTCCATTAGTTATGCAAAATTTATATTTTTAATCATCCTAAGAGATATGTATTCATAACCAACTACAGATCTTAGCTTACCGACATACTTATTAGACAAATAATATTTGTCCAGACGAGTCACAGATCTTCTAATCTCTTTCGTTTACTCTTTTTTTTTCCTTTTAAGGTTGAGTTTGGCGGGGAGGAAATGTTTTTCATGAAAAAAATTTTCTACGAAAATAAGTTAATCTTTAATTTAATTTTTTATGTTTGGTTGGTAAGTGAAAAATATTTTTTAAAAAATATTATGTTCTATTTTTGGTTAGTGAATAAAAAAGTTTTAAAAAAATATATCTTTTATTTTTAGCTAGAGAGTAGAAAATATATTTAGGAAAATAATATCTGACATGAAAATATTTCATAATTTGAAATCTTTTTCAAAAATAATTTCTTTTCTTTTTTTGAGATCTAGGAGTGGAGTGGGGAGCTCATAAGAGGTAGGGATACTGATGGGATAAACAAATAAATTTTTAAAATTTATAATAGTTTTAAAAATTAAATCTTTTTTGTGGGGCGGGGGGCTAGTTCGGTAGGGAAGGAGTAAAAACATAAAATTTTCAAAATGTAGAATATTTTTCAAAAATAAACTTTTAATTTTATTTTTAAAAAAATTATTTCTTTTGGGGAGGAGGGGGGCGGGGGGGGATTAATTTGGAATTGGGGAAGAGTTTTAGAAAATATTTTCCCTAGTTTTTTAAAGTTATTTTTTTTAAAATTGAGAAAAATAAATTGATTTGAAAAACATTTAAACCAATCAAACATGAAAAAATTGAAAAATATTTTTCTCCATATCAAACACACCCTATTGAGTAACAATATTTTCCTAATTTGCAGAGTTAATAATATGTTCCTTTTGAACAAGCTAGCATCACAAATTTTATCATTTTTAAACTTGGTTATAGACAAGTCAATGATTAAGTTCTTGGTGAGTAATTTATTAAAATTAGTGAGGCTAGCATGTCCTAACATTGATTTTTAATTGTAATGATCTTGTCCAATTATTGTCCGCTCTTGGGTTTAACCTATCACAGATTTCTCCTTGTTGGGCTCATCCCAAAAGGCGCCTCACAGAATATAAACCAGTCCTTTACTTATATATCCAGCATATCTCTTGTGTTTTGTCGATGTGGGACTTCTCATCTCAAGATGGGTTGTTACATACACCCCATCTATGAACTCGGCGTCCTCGCTGAAGTTTGCCCCACAACATGGGATTCACCTAGACTCAGCACTGAGGTTTGCGCCACCTCACCAGGATTTGCCTAAACTCAATTGAACCCTGACCCACATTGACAAGGCCGACACAAGAGTGGCTCTGATACCACTTGTAATGACCAGACCCAGCACTGTGAAGTATTGTCGGCTCTTGGGCCTAATCTATCACGAATTTGTCCCTTTGGACTCACTCCAAAAAGCGCCTCACAGAATAATATATAGACGAGTCATTTACTTATATACCCAGCATCTCTCTTATGTTTTGCTGTCGATGTGGGACTTCTCATCTCAAGATGAGTTGTTACATTAATACATGTCCAAAGAGAAATTTAAAGAATAAATATAAATAATCCAAATAATATGTCATTAGTTGTCTCAATTTACTTTTCTTGATGTTTCCTTTCTCATTGATCTTCTATCATATCATATCTTCACAAACAAAAATAGATGTAATTGGAACAATAGTATTAACTTTGTAAACAATTGGCTCGAATTTCAATATGATATTATCGAATACCATACCAAACCGAAGTTTGATTTATTGATTACTGAATTATTAAGCCGAAATTTAGAAATTTAATATTTGATATCTACCTTTAATTACCAATTATCGAGTTACCAAACTCAAAATTTAAAAATTCTCAACCAAATATCGAATGCCCACCCCTATTTTTTTAGCCCAAAAATCACAAAAATGCGAACTAACCTCAAGAGGTTTATTTTTTAAAATGAAAAATTTTTCAAAAAAATTTAAAAAGTGATCTCCCTAGTAGGTTCTTTTATTGGAATTTGGCAAGTCAACAATGGCCACCAACCATAGAAATTTTCAGCCACCATTTGTTGAACAAGCCACCAT
>JAPFFP010084625.1:0-21820 GCA_026153255.1 Solanum medicagineum | reverse complement strand
CCCATCTGGCAGCTTGAAGCTACTAGCGCTACATCCTCTGAGCGCATTGCAGTGCTGCATCTGTGTCCTCCTCACAAGTACATCACCTCTTTCAAAAGATGGGAATAGTAGGCCCTTAAAATTAGATCCAGCAATGGTAGAGTGATGGAATATTTACATATAGTCAATGGTGCTGGTTTTGTTGCTCTCATCTCCTCGCTGAGGTGCTGGATCTCCGTCCAAATGGAAAAAAGTTCGCGAACCTGAGTGGTACCAAGGCTAGCCTCTAATTGCCTCCTGAATGCATCTACCCGGCCATGAAGTACTCTAATATGCTAATCAAGGGTGGCCTAGTAGTACTTCATCGTGCACTTCCTGACTCTATAATGGACTTGTGTACCCAAGGCTAGATCTGTCAAACTAACTAAGCTAACTAGGACTCAGTCTGAGCCTGGCACTGTACCAGGGCCTGAATAGACTCCATGGATAAATGTATCATATCCACGGCCTGAGGTCATGTCGATACAACCTCTGAAATAGTAGAGGAGGTAGACGTAGGCCCCATCTCTATCTCATACCTGTTGATGAGGCCCTCTTAGACTCAACAACATTAGAATCAACCTCAGGATGTGGAGGCTCAACGAACATCACTAGAAGTCAGATGGTGGGCTTTGGTGCTCACTAAGGTATAGTAGGGTTCTTATCGGCCATTATCAGGTCAGTATCTTTAGTACGCTAAACATTTATCATCAAATTGATGTTTGGGATAATCATTATCTCTGCATCAATGCATAGCTTGTCAACCAGGCAAGTAAAAGGTATAGACGTCGACATTTTGATGGCTCTCTTATAGATCACCTTTACAATCTTACGGACAAAGTCAATCTCGTAACAAGCTGTGAACTTAGCTACTAGTATTGCGTGATTCGGCGTAAGTGTGCTATCCACCTACATCAGCCAGATGTATGTATGAAGCATGACCCACCAAAATATGGCCACAAAGTTGAGCAAGACCTAGATGATAGGCATGGTAACGGACACCAGTTGGCGTCTGTGGTTCGATCAGCTATATACCCCGTGACCCATCAAAGTAAGCTAGCCTTTTAGGCCGAGACTCCCACAACAGCATGGTCTCATGCGTGCCCCAATTTGGATTCAAACTCTGATGCATATATTGGGGGATAGTACTTAGAACCAACTAGAAATGTTTTAACAGTGGTCTCCAAAAGATATACGGAGATGCTCTAACCATTATTCGAGTTAGACATGGCTAAGCAATGGGTATGGCCTAGTGGCCTCGATGATGGTAGTAATATATGAAGCATAGAACTCTCTGACTAATGCTGGGTGTACTTCCCTGATGGTGCTTCCATCAACTCAAGTCTATAAAGGGAAAATAGGTTACGGATGGCGAGTACTATGTCATGTTCGGATGTCAACATCTGAGGCTCCTTAAAAATGTCTCTTGTGTGATGGCCTATGCCATCCTACCGTATATCACGGTATTAGGAGACACACGTATTCTTGACATACCATCATCTAGGTTGGCTATAGACAAGAACCAGTACAATAATTAACTTGTTCAAACTCTCAGACTTTGAACCGTACTCTTTCTCTGAGCCTGAACCATCACGATCATCGGAGCCAGATCAGGACCCCTCTCTAGAGCTAGAGAATTATATAGAGTCACATCATATGGGGCCTCTTCCTTAAACTAGGGAGGTTGTGCTATAGCAATCAATGTCTGAGAAAGTACAATATGACGAGACAATGCCTGTATCACATGCTCTCCCTTATCAGAATAGATGTCAAGCTGGTCCATGGGCTAGTGCTCTCGGACTCTATCGGCTAATCTTATAATCTTTGTCTCAAAGACTAAGCCTCTGCACATCTAACCATATCAACTTTGGGAGCCATGGTGCTTGTATACAAGAACATATGAGCCCACGAGAACAAAATTCAAAAAACCAAAATTTGCAGAAAAATTCACAGATGAAAAGTACGCAATCCTTTCCACGGATCGTAGAATGAACTATGGAACATAGAAGGCAGTCACGGACAAAGGGGAACAATAATTTTGTTCCATGGAAATGCAACTATGAGGCCCATTTATGACTCATGGATTGAAGTACAAATTATAAAATGAGGTTATGGTAGCAAACCAGAAAAATAAATCTACAGCAACCAAGACTACAAACATTGTTTACGGTCCATAGTTTAAACTATGACTTGTAAATAGGTTCATCCTATTGAACTTAAAAATTTTAGCTACTGGGATCCATCCTAAGGGGAAATTATGGTTCGAGGATTGAACCATGGGTCGTAAAAGTCCCTTGTAAGTTTGAACATACAGTTCTTGAAAAATCCAAGTCCAACCTAATTTTCAAAATATGTCTAAGTATTCTAAATTTCAGCTAATAACCTAGTCAACAAGTATAAATAATTTCAAAGTATACATGCCAATAAATGTCAACAAGTTTTGACAAAATAGAGTCCAATTTATAGCCTAACAAGATGCCAAACACAATTAAAATCCAACCAATACTCATATATAGGAACACACCCAAGTCTAAATTTGTCAACTGAATCCAATTTTTAATACTTCACATTAGCCAAATGCAATACAATTCATGGACCAACATTGTCCAAGGCCTATATAGTTTGTGAAATTTCAAATTCATCCATTATCTGACTAATTAAACTACCATAGCCATTCCAAACAATTATTTTTAGCCCATGTTCAAGTAGAAACAACAAGCACACATACCCACATCTTATGTTCATGTTGGTCCAATTTAGTTCTTCACCTACAGAGACAAAAGTACCCTAGTACACTGTGAAAAATATGGTATATACAACTATAATGATTTAAACTTTATTAAAGATAGAATTTAAAATGATTCAAATTATTTTAAATATATGAAATATTAGTCCTAATAAATGTTATGGATTAACATAAATGGATTAATTATGTAAGTCCAGTCAATACAAATTTAATTAAAACCCATATTACTTGATTTGGGCTACAATAAAAGAGTCTAAATTAATGAGTACAATATTATTTCATCCAAAAGGCTCATCTTGGTGCCATGTGTGAAATGATATTTCATGCTAAGTCAAACAAAGAAGCCAATAGGATCATACCAAGTGTCAAAATGACAAGCCCATTGCATTAAGGCCCAATATGCCAGGTCACTTAAAACTGATTGGCTAAAGGGAAGTCTTTCCTATTATAATTCCTCTATTTCACAACTATAAATAGGGGTCTTCATAATTCAAAGAAAAATCAAGAATTCTAACAAGAAGCTAGAGAGATCTCGTGGATCAAATGCTGCAAATTTCTCTATATGTTTAAAAATTCAAGCATTCAAGTTCAAGAACAAGCTTAAAGGGTCCTAAACTGAAGATCAAAATCAATAACAAATTCAAGTTTCAAGAACAAGATCAAGAATAAATTCAAATTTCAAGATCGAGTTCAAGAAAAAATTTAAGATTCAATATCAAGCTTAACAGCCCTTGAAGTTACACTTGAAAAGATGAATCACAGGATTTATAGAGATTGTAATACTCATGTTTTAAAATTAAGTACAAAAAATTATTTATGATATTTTTGTTCTTGATTATTATTTTCTTGACGCGAATTTTATCATCTACAAATTCTGGCGCGCCTAGTGGGACAATCTATACCTCACATCTCAACTTTTCAAGCATCAAAGAACATTAAAATGGCTCCCAAGAAGATTAACTCCCATTCTACTTTCTCCAAGGTTGTTGACTCCAAGTTCTCAGTTGAAGTGGAGGTAATTCTTGGTGTTACCTTTGGGAGCTTTGGTGCTATTACGAGGACAAAAGCTACCATGCAAGTACAACAAAACATTCATGTATCATCCACATCAATTCCTATGTTTGGGTCTTCAACTCAAAGAGGAATAAGTTCCCCTAAAAATGTTGCAAATAGAGGAAGAAATATTACTAAAACGATCAAAAGGATGTTAGTTCCACTTGAGCTTCCTAGTTTTAAGAACTCCATCATGAAGAAAGGCTCCCGTGATATGAGGCCTGTGAAGATTGACTCACAAAATAGTCCATCTTCAATGGTTATGCAAGAAATGGTAATTGATATTGTATCCATGGAGGAGCAACTTACAAATTTTGCAAAGATGATTGAAGGATTGACCGAGCATGTGCAAAGTCAAGAATCTCGCATTGACAAGTTGATGGATAGGATGGATGGTTTATTAGATAGAGATTCTAGTCATGTGCCTAGAAAGGGTGATGGAGTTCAAGAGACTGAAAATCCTATGAAGCAAGCACCATATATCAAGGAGATTTCAGTCTCCTCTAAAGGGATGATCCCACTTTATCGATAGAAGGAGTTCATTTAAGGGACTATCAAGGATAAATATGAGGTCTCCACCAAGGATTCCCGCATGAATGCTAAGCCTTACACTGTAATGATTGATAACCTCAAAATGCCTGTCGGTTGTCAACCTCCTAAGTTCTAACAATTCGAGGGCAAAGGAAATCCAAAACATGTGGTACAATTTTTAGAGACATATAACAATGTTTGAACCTATGGAGACTATCTTGTCAAGTAGTTCATCCTCTTCTTAAAGGGAAACATATTTGACTGGTACACTTATCTTAAGCCTAATTCTATTTATAGTTGGGAGCAACTAGAACATGAGTTCCTTTATTGCTTCTACAACACATGATGTACTGTGAGGATGGAAGAGTTCATGAATACTTGCCAGAGAAAGGATGAAAACTGTCATTGATTTCATAAATTGATAGAGAAATGCGAGTTTAAATTACAAAGATATGCTTAGTGAAGCTTCTGCTATAGAAATATATATCCAAGGGATGCACTAGGGGCTTTTCTTCTTCTTACAAGGAATCTAGCCTAAGTCTTTTATTGATCTAACTACTCGTGCCTATGATATGGAGTTGAGCATATCTTCTACTGGAAAGGATAGGATGGCTTTTAATGATGTTAGAAATGGGAAGGATAAGAAAGAGCCCAAGAAATAGAGAAAATTTGTGCCCAGGAATGACAACAAAGAATCCATGAATGTCAATGTGCTGCTTGTGAAGTTTACTATGAATGAAAGTAAGAAGCAAAGTGTAAACATGACTTTTTAAAAGTGTCCAAATTGAAAGTTGACCATGAGGGAGATTCAAGAAAAGGAATACCCTTTTCTGGATTATGATGTTCCTGGAATTTTTGATGAATTGGTTAAGCTATAGCTCATTCAGTTGCTAGAGATAAAATTGCCTAATGAAGCTGGGAAGATTTATGACCCAAATTATTGCAAGTGTCCTAAAATTGTAGGTTACCCTCCTAAAAAGTGTTTTGTCTTCAAGGATAAAGTTATGCAATTGGTTAATGAAAAAAAATTATTGTCCTTGATGACAAAAAGGAAAGCTTTAACCCAATTTCTATCTTATTTGATTCGCTTGACCTAATTCGAGTATGTGCATCTGAAGAAGAAGGGCCATTAGAGCAAGAAAAGTCCCAAATTGATATAGATAATAATGAAGGTTATATTCTCGTGACTAAACGGAGATGCCACAAGACTAGTCCACAGAAAGAATCATTTCAGCAACCAATCAGACAAAATATAGTGAGGAGATCACAGAAGCAGAACTCGGTCAAATGTCCAAAGAGGTCAAAGGTAGAAGCACATCACTACTAGAAACAACGACATCTAGTAACTTTAGGAGAATTCCTACCAAGTTTGTTCTACATGGAGTCTACTCAAGACAATGTTGAGGAATCATGTTTTAGTGTTAGCAAGGGAGAAGTAATGAATTAAACTTCATCAAAGGTGTCTCTTGCTAACAAAGAAGAAGCAACAAGTGAAATCTCTCCAAAGATGTTTCCTACGGACAAGGACGAATCAATAGGTGAAATCCCATCGAAAGCATCCCCCTCATCTTTAAAAAAGTCTATCGAACCCTTCTTTAAGAAGTAAATGCATGTGATACAAAGATCACATTTACAAAAGATAATCTTCTATTTGGTGAAACTCTACATAATCATCCTTTGTATATAGTGGGTTACGTACTGGGGAAGAAGATAAATATAATCTTGATAGATAAAGGGTTTGGAGTTAACATTCTGCCCATCCACATGTTGAAAAATTTGGCATATAACTAAAGAACTTATGAAAGTCATTTGTTGATACAAGGATTTAATCAAGGGGCACAAAGTTCTATAGGCTCTATTAATCTGGAAATTCATATGGCTAATTTACGATCAAGTACATGGATGCATGTGATTGATGCAAAGACTTCATATAATATATTTCTTAGAAGGCATTAGGTGCATGAGAACAAAATTTTCTCATCTTTATACTATCAAACTGAAGTACCTCGAAGATGGAATTGAAAGGAAAATAGATGTTGATAATAATCCTTTCACTAAAGTTGAGTCACATTTTTCCAATGCAAAGTTCTGTTTTAAGGGTTATGTTGTAAAAGGGGTAAAGCTTGAGGGTGTTAAACCAACCAAGTCTGATAATCTTAAAGGCCAAACAACCAATCTGGCCATTGAAAAGGGCAAAGTCAATATTGGGGAGCCTAGAATTTGTCCAAATAAGGCAAAGACCATACCCTCAAAAGCAAAGCTAGCCTCTACACCTCGTTATGTCCATAAAATGATGAAAGAGGAGGGCCAATCACCCGATATACAAGGGAGTGTATTAGGAGTGTTAGGGTTGACTCTTTCTATCAAATAGATTGATGCAATAAACTTGTCTTAAAAGCTGTTGGGAAGTTTTATGGCTCAAAATTTGCATCAAGATGTGTTGCTCACTGCAAAATGTACAGAAGGCTTTGATCCAAATTCTTACAAGTTATATTCAGAGGTAAGGCACAACCCTAATGAGACATATAGGATAGGAAAAGTTCCATTAGAAGGCATAGTGAGACAAGGACGCAAAGACTTAGGCTATAGCCAACCATCACCAGTTTACATCCCCATAAGAAAGGCAAGTAATAACTACATCATTGTAAAAGATGAGTGTGTTTTTTCTAATAAAAGTCCTCCAATCTTTAATCGACTTGGACAACTTACTGGGAGAACATCTGTGTTCGAGAGGTTGGGTCTATTGAAGAAGAGAAATAACAAGCATAAAAAAAGTTAGCTAAGAGTAACCACTTCGCTTATAACCAAAAGTATTTCGAAAGTGTAATTCCTTATAGGATGAAGCAATGGGTGGAACTCATAGTTTATGTAAAGAGGTGCTAAAGGCTAAGGGTCACATTGTTGTTTACACCAAAGAGCATGAGGAAGATGAAGAAAGTATAGGCTTCTCATGACATTTTATAACTCAGATTGGGAATGATGCCTCTTGTCAACTGATGTGCTGTCAAAATACAACACATTTGATGCCTACAACATGGGATCTTACATGTTCTTAATGTGACTTTTTATGGTTTTATTGTGTTATTGTGTTTTTTTGCAAAAAAATATAGGTTGGCTTTATTTTGGGAGAAAGCTACAAATTTTGCTGAAATTTAGGACATAAAGACACACTACGAGTCATAGCCCAAGCTACGAGTTGTAGTTTGCCCCTCGTAGCCATTTCTAGTGTTCAAATGTAGAATATGATTTTATGAGGGTCAGCAATACGAGGCCAACCTATGAGTCGTATGCCTTACTATGACTCGTAGGAGGGGGCTTCATGGTCATTTCCAGTGATACTAAAAATTGGACCAAGAACTGCAAGCATGGACTATGATAAGGTAGTACGTGTCGTAGATCAGACAACGACTTATAGCATGGATTGTAGCAGTCAAGTCCAAAATGCCAAGTGCTGACTAGAAAAGCCCGACTACAGCTTGTAGGTCACCCTACGATTCATACCTACAAGCTATAACTGATGACGACTAGATTTTCTAATTTATTTAAGGGTCATTTTGTAAATAGTATAAATAGTATATGTTAGGGTTTTTAGAGGAAGAGAATCTGATTTTGAACAACATAGAACATTTTGTAGAGAGATCTTTAGGTTTTAGGTTAGAAAACTAGTGTTTTATCTTGAAGACTCAATTTGGGGATTGGAATCACTTGTAAATCAGTTCCATCTTTCAAGCTTGTGAATCCAATTTAAGGTGGTGTATTGTTCTCCATTTTCTTTGTGTAATTTCTCAACTATGTTTATTTTATTCATTATTTGTGTTGTCGCCCAAATTATGAGTAGCTAAACCCCTACAAATTCGGGTTGTGGAAATAAGCCGGATTATTTGCATTTCTTTAGCCACATATTTGGATGTATTGTCCATTTTGCTTTATATTGCTTAATGTTTGATGGTGGCCAACATCAAACCCCTCCTAGTATCATGATCCTGACCCAGGTAGTGATGAATAGGAAAAAAATGGGTGATAAGATTCAATTGATGTGTTCTCATATAATCAACCAAACTCGACCAAGGAGAGGTTGACTGGGACAATAGGTAACGGTTAGTTTGACAAACTATGGTAGCCGACCAAGTGCCATAGTGAATTAGACCTTTACCTTTACCAAAGGGTTGGAAGAACCTAAGTTACCATCCTGCATGCAATGTCCTAATTGAAGTTGTGTTATCTGGGGTAATTAAGCTAGTGAATCATGGGGAACACAATTCTCAAGTTACTCCTCAAATTGATTGTCTCTTTGCTTTAGTAGTATAGTTTCTTTTGTTATTTCACTAGTGAATGAAGGATGGGAAACTCCATATTCCCTGTGGATTCGACCCTAGCCTTTGGTTAGGTCTTATACTTGATGGCGATCGCTTTACTATTGGAACATAAACATCAAGTTAATGGTGCCGTTGCCTGGGAATATGACTAGGTTTTGACTTGACTTCACTAGTAGTTAATTCAACTGTTGATTTCTACATTCTCTTGTATTTTACTTTTGTTTTTGTTTTTTTGGTTTATTTTGTTTTGTAGGGTATACAAGGTTTGTATTCGCAACACAAGGAGCCAAGGCATTCCTTTATTTCCAATCAACTTAGAGATTCACCAAATTGCAAGAAGAGTGGCCCAAGAAAATGAAGACATTGGGGTTAATGAAACCATGGATTCATATGACGATTATGTGTGTGGAGATGAAAACCTACCCCAAAGGGAGAATATACCACACTATAGGGATTTCAATGAAAATGCATATGGTTGGAATCAATATAGGTTGAACCATATGGCCATGGATGTCACAGATGCTATAGTGTTGCCACCATTACCAATCGACACTAAGTTCTTAGTGTCAAGTGGTTTAGTATAAATAATTCAAAATCATAGGTTATTTATGACGCCACCTTCGGAGGATCCTCATAGTCATCTTCATAATGTTGCTTTCATATGTAAGATTGTGATGGGTACACAAAATCTTTTGATGCATATTGTTGGGTTAAGGGTGTTCCCTCTATCTCTCATTGGGAATGCAGCACTATGGTTGTAAGAACTCCCACAAAGTTCGATCACCAGTTGGGCCGATTTGCAAAGAGCTTTCTTGGATCAATATTTTCCAAGGTCCAAAAAGCTTAAGCTTAAGGACCAAATCAACAACTTCAAACAATTGTCGGGTGATTCAATAAGCACAAGACGGGATAGGTTCACCAAATGCTCTAGAACGGTTTCGGACCATAAAATTGTTGATGATGCCTTAGTTAAAATCTTCTATCGGGCTTTTGATGAGAATAGTCAATCTTGTGCCGATACCATCATAGGTGGCATGTTCTAAGATCAACCATTTCAAGGATCGCAAAAATGATGGAGCAAGTTGTCAAAATAAATCGACAATGGGGCCAAAAGGAGTGATCTAGTACAAGAAATTCATATGTGGTGAATGTGAGTTCGGAGCAAAGCAAAATTAATCAAGAGATCATGCAAGATTTTGCCCAACTTTGAACATGTATGGATTTGATGTTGAAGCAAAACAAAGACAAAAGTTCATGCGGTGGTTCACCAACCTCCAAGGGCACCTATGTATGACAAGTCTTTCTTTGATGAGGATACTTGCTTCATTAGTAATCAAGCATCCGATTTTTGGAACAATGCCCAAGGTTACGGAAACCAAGGTCAAAACTACAATCAAGAAGGTGCATATAGAGATTATAGTGGTGGTTATTTTGAAAGAGAAAGAGTACCGGAGGCCCAGTGGGGACGAAGAGATATTTATAGAAATGCTCCATATGTACCTCCTTATAATCGTGATGCCAGGTCTTGCAATTCAAGGATCCAGTAAATGTTTGACAAATTGTTGAAGAAAGTCGACCACAAAGATGAGTCATTGAAAGTAATTACATCAGATATTTCAAATATTAACCTAAAGATCGAGTCTTATTCGGTAACTCTAAAGCAATTGAAGGAACAATTTGGGCAAGTGTCTTCTCAATTGAACCAATGCCAAAAGGATACCTATCAAAGTAACATGGTTCAAAATCCAAAGAATGAGGGACATTGCATAGCAGTTCTAACGAGAAGTGGGAGGAGTACCATTGATCCCTTAATGCCAGTGGTTGTGAATGAGGAGTGTGAAAAAGGTGTTGATGAAAAAGCTAAAGCGGTTGAAGAGAGGGACAAACCTAGGAAGTATAGGACTTTCCCAAGACCCCCTCCTCCTATTCCTCAATAAATCAAGAAGGAGGAGGAAGAGAACAAGTTTGAGCACTTCCTAGCAATACTTAAGAAACTATCAGTGAACATCCCCTTGATTGAAGCTTTAGAGAAGATGTCGGGTTATGCAAGATGCATGAAAGATTTGGTCATGAAGAATCAGATAGTAAGTCAAGACCTCTCTTAAAAATCTTCAAAATTGTAGTGTCATCACCACTAAGTCATTGGTCCAAAAAAGTGAAGACCGACATGCCTTCATAATACCATGCACTATCAGAGAGCTAGCATTTGCCAAAGCACTTTGTGATCTGGGTGCTAGCATCAACTTGATACTGCTTGCCATGTTCAAGAAGCTAGGTTTGGGTACTCCTAGTCCTATAAAATTATGGTTGTTAATGGAAGACAGAACAGTTAATAGACCTATAGGAGTACTATATGATGTGTTGGTAAAGGTAGATAAATTTATATTTCCTGCAGATTTTGTTATACTTGACTGTGAGATTGATTTTGCAGTTCCTATTATTTTGCGGAGGCCTTTCTTATACATAGGTCACACTCTATTTTACATGTTAAAAGGGATACTCACATTTAGGTTTTATTATGAAGAGATCATGTTTCGTGGTTGTCAACAAGATAGGAAGGACTGTGATTTAAGGGTAGTTTCCGTGAATGAAACTATTGTGGATGATGACTCAGAAGTACTTATTGAGCTACATTTAGGAGTTGATACTTTGGAGGCAGTATTGATGAATTTTGATGGTGATAGTATCCCAAATTATGAGTATACAGTAAATGCTTTAGGGGAATCATTTGTCCCTAGACGTCAGACCAAATTGAGCTAGACCTGAAGAACAGGGAAACACCACCCATAAAACATTCTATAGAAATCCCACCGGTGTAAGAACTGAAAGCACTTCCATCGCATTTAAAGTATGCATTCTTGGGAGAGAAAAATACATAACTGGTCATCATCGCTGCAGATTTGAGTGAGAGACAGGTAGAAGCTCTTGTGTCAGTGCTCAAGAAATTCGAAAGGGCTATTGGGTAGACTATTGCAGATAGCATTGGTATCTCTCCGGGAATATGCAATCACAAAATTTAGTTGGTCAAAGATTACAAGCCTAGCATCGAGTCTTAGATATGGCTAAACCCCCATACAAGAGGCAGTTCGCAAGGAAACATCAAGTGATTAGATGCAGGAGTGATGTATCCCATTGCCAATAGCGAGTGGGTGAGTCCAGTATAGTAGGTTCCAAAAAAGGGAGGTATCACAGTGGTACCCAATGCTAAGAATTAATTAATTCCTTTGCGGCGAGTTACCGGATGGAGAGTATGTATGGACTATAGAAAGCTAAATGCCACAACAGAGAAGGACCACATTCCCGTGCCATTCATGAATCAGATGCTGGATAGACTTGTAGAAAAGGGATGGTATTGTTTCCTAGATGCGTATTCTGGATATAACCACATCATCACTGCTCTAGAGGATTAGGAGAAAACCACTTTCAAATGCAAATATGGTACTTTTAAATTTAGAAGAGTGCCATTTTGATTGTGTAATGCTCTAGCAACATTTCAAAGGTGTATGAAGTCTATTCTCTCGGACGTGGTAGAAATAACTATTGAGGATTTATGGATGATTTCAGCGTGGTTGGTCATTCATTTGAGGATTTCTTGGCACAATTGCATGATGTTTTGCAGAGATTTGTGGAGAGTCACTTGGTACTAAATTGGGAGAATTACCACTTCATAGTTAAAGAAGGTATTGTATTGGGCCATAGCATCTTAGGTAAACGCATTGAGGTCGAAAAAGCTAAGAGCAAAGTGATCGAGAAACTTCCATTACCCATCTCAGCGAAAGGTGTTAGGACTTTCTTGGGTCATGCAGGATTTTACCGATGGTTCATAAAAGACTTTGCCAAAATTTCACACCTGTTGGGCAAACTATTGGAGAAGAATGACAAATTTGTGTATGATGATACATGTATGCAAACTTTTGAAGAGTTAAAGAAGACGTTGGCTTCAGCTCCAATTATTGTAGCTCCTGATTTGTCAAAGACCTTTCAAATCATATATGATGCTAGTGGGCTTGCATTGGGTATGATCTTGGGACAGCGCAAAGAGAAAGTCCTACATTCTATTTACTATGCCAGCAAAACCCTGAATGCAGCTCAGAAGAACTATACTATCATAGAACAAGAGTTTCTTGCATTATTCTTCGTATTTGAGAAGTTCTGCTCGTACTTGTTGTGAGCCAAAGTGATGGTGCACACAAACCACTCAGCACTAAAGTATTTGATGGCTAAGAAAGATGTAAACCCAATATTAATCATATGGGTACTTCTACTGCAAGATTCAACTTCGATGTTATTGATAGAAAAGGGTTAGAAAATTAACTTGCCGATCACCTTTCCCGACTGGAAGATGGGGAAATGATGCAGTTTGATGATGGTCTTGAAATTATTCACTCCATTTCCTGATGAAAGAGTGTTGGAAGCATCACATGATCTTATACCTTAGTTCGCAAATTATGCAAATTACCTGGTGAGTGATATTGTGCCTCCCGACCTGAACACCCACCAATGTCGTAGGTCAATACATGATGTGAAGAAATTTTTTTGGAATGACCCGCACCATTTTCGCATATTTGCAGATGGAATCATTCGTAGATATGTTCCTGAAGTGGAAATGATGAGTATTCTTGAAGCTCGTCACTCCTCGTTAGTAGGTGGTCATCACAGGTGGACCTTGCACAGCATACAAGGTGTTGCAATGTGAATATTATTGGCTAACTATACATCAAGATGCTCATGATTATGCCAAGTTTTGTGACAAAATTCCAAAGAGATGATGGAGTCTCATGTAGGCAAGAACTTCCTCTCAACCCTATTTTGGTGATTGAGTTGTTTGATGTTTGGGGAATTAATTTTATGGGTCATTATGTTAGCTCTCATGGAAATAAGTACATCCCGGTTGTTGTGGATTATGTATCTAAGTGGGTGGAAGCCATAGATTTTCTAAATAATAAGGGTAAGAGTGTCATAGGTTTTCTGTGAAGGAGCATTTTCTCTAGATTTGGAACACCTTGAGCTATTATTAGTGATGGAGGTTCTTATTCTTGCAATAGAATTTTCAAAGCTCTCCTTGAGAAGTATGGATGAAACACCGAGTCGCGATGCCTTACCATCCTAAAACAAGTGGGCAATTAGAAGTGTCAAACAAAGAAATTAAGAACATCCATTCCAAGACTGTGAATACAAATCGTACTAATTGGTCTAGAAAGATAGATGATGGATTGTGGGCATACTGTACTACTTTCAAAACACCTATTAACATGTCCCCATATCAACTTGTGTTTGGTAAGGCATGTCATTTACCAATAGAACTTGAGCATAAAGCATTGTGGCCATTAAAGAAGCTTAATCTAGATTGGAGCGATACCATTAGATCTAGGTTGATGCAGATTAATGAACTTGATGAGTTTAGGTTTAGAGCTTACAAGAGCTTGACATTGTACAAGCAAAGGATGAAATCTCAACATGACTGCCATATTGAGAATATCAGTTTGCACCAGGGTAATTAATACTACCCTACAGTTCTAGATTGAAATGGTTCCCTAGAAAACTCAAATATAGGTGGATGAGGCCCTTCCGAGTAGTGTCTTTATTCATGGGGCCATTGAGTTAGAAAGTCAAGACGGAAGAATCTTTAAAGTCAATGGTCAAAGAGTCACTCTAAACCTGGGAGACATAGAGGAAATTACGATAGTGAAAGAATGGGACCCTGAGTAGGCATGAGAACTTAAACTTCTCTCCTCATACCACGACACTAAATCAGGTGCTGCTTGGGAGGCAACCCAAGATATGAAACCCCTGTTTTTTATTTAGTTTTTGGTATATACTTTGAGGAAAAAGTATACAAGGTGTTGCAATGTGAATATTATTGGCCAACTATACATCAAGATGCTCATGATTATGCCAAGTTTTGTGACAAAATTCCAAAGAGATGATGGAGTCTCACGTAGGCAAGAACTTCCTCTTAACCCCATTTTGGTGATTGAGTTGTTTGATGTTTGGGGAATTAATATTATGGGTCTTTTTGTTAGCTCTCATGGAAATAAGTACATCCTTGTTGTTGTAGATTATGTATCTAAGTGGGTGGAAGCCATAGCTTTTCTGAATAATAAGGGCAAGAGTGTCATAAGTTTTCTGTGAAGGAGCATTTTCTCTAGATTTGGAACACCTTGAGCTATTATTAGTGATGGAGGTTCTTATTCTTGTAATAGAATTTTCAAAGCTCTCCTTAAGAAGTATGGGTGAAACACCGAGTCGCGACGCCTTACCATCCTCAAACAAGTGCGTATTAGAAGTGTCAAACAAAGAAATTAAGCACATCCATTCCAACACTATGAATACAAATCGCACTAATTGGTCTAGAAAGCTAGACGATGGATTATGGGCATACCGTACTACTTTCAAAACACCTACTAACATGTCCCCATATCAACTTGTGTTTGTTAAGGCATGTCATTTACCAATAGAACTTGAGCATAAAGCATTGTGGCCATTAAAGAAGCTTAATCTAGATTGGAGCGATACCATTAGATCTAGGTTGATGCAAATTAATGAACTTGATGAGTTTAGGTTTAGAGCTTACAAGAGCTTGACATTGTACAAGCAAAAGATGAAAGCTCAACATGACTGCCGTATTGAGAATGTCATTTTGCACCAGGGTAATTAATACTATTCTACAGTTCTTGATTGAAATGGTTCCCTAGAAAACTCAAATCTAGGTGGATGAGGCCCTTTCGAGTAGTGTCTTTATTCATGGGGCCATTGAGTTAGAAAGTCGAGATAGAAGAACCTTTAAAGTCAATGGTCAAAGAGTCACTCTCAACCTGGGAGACATAGAGGAAATTACGATAGTGAAAGAATGGGACCCTGAGTAGGCATGAGAACTTAAACTTCTCTCGTCATACCACGACACTAAATCAGGCGCTGCTTGGGAGGCAACCCAAGGTATGAAACCCCTGTTTGTTATTTAGTTTTTGGTATATACTTTTAGGACAAAGTATACTTTTTATTGGTAGGGGTGTGAGCAGTTATGGACTAAGGTGAAGTCTAAGTAACCTTTAGTCCATAAGTATCCTAGTTTTGATATCCCAAGGTTTTCTTGCCATGTTTCATTTGCCTTGTGGATTAATTTTATTTTTATGTTGAACCGCCATATTTTAGGTGTTTTGGATAGTTTGTTTATATATGGTGATTATACTATTGGCATGTACATGATTTTGAATGGTTTTATCAAATGTTTTGGAAAATTGGTACCCATAAATTTTTTGTGATTGTTGGTTATTCTTTGAAATCTTGCATGTATGAATGGTTGTCAATGTTTGTTCGTGAAGTGATGCTTGGAACATGATTTGTGAGTCCATGATGGCTATGTATGCAATGTCATGTGTGTGAGCTATTTTTGTTATTATTAATGCATTGTGTGCTTATTCAAAACTTGCCTTGTTACTCTGAGTTGGACTGGAGATTGTACAGATTAGGAGGGGATCTTAGGCCATTGTTCTTTGATTCAGTCCACTTTTGCCTAAATGACCCACCAAATGAAAAGTTTCACCCCTTGATCCAAATGTTTCAGCCTTACATGCACCTTTTTTTTCTTGATACCTAGCTAGTCTGACCTTATCTACTGAAATACCTTGACATTGGCCCTGGTCTATCCTTGAACATTGTGAACCTTGATTGAGGCAAAAAGCCTAAGTTGAGGTTGGCAACAAAAAGTAAACCTGGTTTAGGGAATGGATATTGTGTACTTCACCTCAGGGTAAAAGCCTAAGTTTAGGGTGGCCTATGTTATGGTATAATAGCAAAAATGAGGTGATTAGTTGGAAATAGAAGAAATAATGGAAAGTCATGTACTGGGTGAGAGATAAAGAGGAAAAGATTCCCTAGAATGAGTGAAAAAGTAAAATGAGTTTGAAAATAAGGCACAAGCTGAGAAATGAAAAGAAAGAACCCGAAAAAGCTTGAAAATGAAGAATAAGGGAGAACAAAATGAAAATGGTTGAGTTCTTAAACTTGTATACTATTAATACATTCACCCATTTGGGATCCTCATTTTTTCTCTTTTTATGGTGATGTTGTGCCTTTGCACTTCTCCCGCCTCCTATTCAAAATCCAAATCTTAGAGAGCAAGCGCATACGTGGTGAATAGCGGATGGTCTTACCATAGTTGGACCACGTTCTTCTCACATAGGACCACCCTCAGTCCGTGTCTAACCCACTCTATAGAAACCTATGATAGAGCCATATTCACCCCAAAACTAGGTCATGCATGCATAACCTTTAGGCAGTTTGATCCACGGGGTCAATATACAATAATAGTAGCCACCCAATTTAAGTCTAAAGGGTCCAATCACCCTCTAGAACAAGTACTACATATTATGTGTCTATATGATCACAAAAGTTTAATCCAAGCCTAAATAATTGTTAAAATAGAGGTTAGAACTTTTTCTTTTCTTTGTTTGTATGCAAAAAGACCTATATTGCCTCCGCAAACTTTGCCAACACTCAAATGGTAGTGGGTGTCAATCACAAACTTTGAAGATTATGGGAAAATATTAAGCGAGACCATTTTATGGAGGTTGTTCAACTACTTGAGGGTTGACATATTTGATGTACATTGTTTTGGACCTTTACTTGATCATAGCACTGTTGGAGTTTTGGGATCTTGCTAGGACTGTCTTCAAATTTCGTGACTTTGAGCTGACTCCCACACTTGAGTAAATTAATGGGTTCATTGACTTGCCTTACCAAGATAGGATCATGATTGTCCCCCATAGGCAAACTCTGAAGAAATCCATGAGTAATTTGGGCTTAGTGTACAACCCTAAGTTGGTTTCTTTGGATTTAGAATGGATTTTTTTGATTTTTTGTATTCCTGCTTCGGTCAAGATAGTTATGAAAAATTCAAAAGAAAGTTTTCATGTTCAGCAAAAAAATGGGAAATGCATCACGTGGATGCCTTTGCTGTCGCACTAAAGGGTACCCTAATCATCCTAGAGAAGATAGAAATATAGATACACGCCGAATCTACATCGTGCGCACTTTAGATAAATCAAGGGACATTGGCGAAAATAGTCTCATGCCCATGATATTAGCAGAATTAATAAGGGTATTGTCCAAATGTGTTCGAGGTAAAAGTTTGTTTGAGGGGTACAATTTTTTGTTACAACTTTGGGCAATCTAGCACTTTTACAAAAGGACAAATTTGATAGACATTCTTGATAAATTGGAAAACAAAATTCACACCCATCCAACAATGATGTGTAGATTCATCACCCCAGTGTGTCTCGAAGAATGATTTTGAAATGCCACACATGTGGCTTCGGAATGCTCTAAACTTGTAATTTCTATATATCTTTAAATCCGCACGTGATTTCAAAAATTCAACTTCATATTTTTTATCAGGGGACAAAATTGAGTGCGAAATGGTATAAATTGGATTTTATAAGACCTATAGTGAAAAATAATTTTCACTATTAGTTTGAGAAAAGTGTTTGTCTGCGCACTGGCCACGACTCGCCAAGGGCACGGACTAATGTTACTTGGTCTCTTCGATGCGGCTCGGATCATACCGCGGATCCAGTGCAAATTTTTTCTTATTTTCCTTACTTCGTCTAGGGCCATTGGATAATAGCACAGTGCCCATTTTATCATGAAATCTCCTATACTTAGCCATTTTTCAACTCTATAACTCACAAAATCCTCCCTAAAACCTCTCCGACACTTTATCGATAAATTCCCACCCAAATCCAAGGATTTCATGCTCACTTTGGATCTCAAGAACTTAATCCAAGTTTCAAGTCTCCTTTAATGTTTACATCAATAAAACCAAAGTTTAAGGTATGTGGGTTTCATCCATTGGGTCCTTTCATCCATGGAGTCTAACCTTCTTTCTTTATGAAAATTGTATGATTTCAAGTTGTATTATATATGGGTATCTCTTATTATGAATATTAAATTAAAATTATGTTGGAGTTTTCTCAAATATTGTTGATTATGCATGAATATCTATTTTAAGCATATACTATGAGTTGATCTATGTCTATTGAGATTATGCATGATTTAAGCTTTGAAAACTATGAACTATTGTGAAGTTTTGATGTGAAATTCATGATACCCAAGATGGGTTTTACTATGATATTGGTGGACTAATTTCAAGGACTTTGAAATGCATTGATCTCACTATTTCATGACCCATACACTTGAATTTGCATGATTTAGAGCATGTGTCCATATGTGCCCACCAAGTGTTTGATAAAATGTCATGACAAGAATTTTCAAGCCATTGTTGGGCTATTGCAACCTTCTACATGTCAAGTGATTTCAAGATGATTATGTTCTATCAAGCATATGTTAAATTCATGAAAATATCTATGATTTTACAAGTTACAAGTTAAGCCATATTTGTAGATTGTTACCGCTTATGAGCTATTAACATTAAAGCAAGGTTTCATGCATGATTATATACTCTAATGTTTTAAAGTTAGGCTGGCCATTAAAGGTCAACATGTTTCAAGAGCTTCCATGTCATGTTTCATGCCTTTTACAAGTTATTAAACTTATGATTATTTCAAGTATTCCGTGGGATTAGGCTTAGCACCGAGTGAGTACTTTAGATGGGGAATCAACCCAAGAGGTCCTTATATAAAGTCTTTAGTCTCTAAATTATGTGACAACATAGGCTTACACTTTATCCTTGCAATAATAGTGGATCCATCTAGCGTACCTTTACATGTTTGTCATGTTTGGTTCACTTTGGCAAGTCGACCACACCTAACTGGGGGGTGTCATGCCCGTCCACCTGACCGAGAGGGTGTTATGCCTTGGTTTCTAGGTTGTATCTACTTGTCTTATGTTGGTTAAGGTCTCTTCCCACATGTATGTATGGTATATATGTCTTTGTCTTATGCAAGTTAAATATTTTACAAATATTTTTACTCCAAACATTGATCATACATGACATATTGATATTGTATTTATTATCTATATCTTATGCATTTTAATTATATTGGCATATGTCTTTGTTGCATTTCATCCAGCATACTTAGTACATTCAAATGTACTATTGCATATTTATGCCTACATGATATTACCATGTAGGGACTGAAGCTCCATTTGATCATCCTCCTCCTCCACTTTGCTAGTCTATCATTTGAAGCAAATATTAATGAGTCCTGATTCTCGAGGACAATATCCACTCATTTCATGCTTTCTCTAAATTCCTTCTTTATGTTGAACACTTATAATAATATAATGGTGAGCTCGAGGAGTATCTCGCCCCTCGCTCCATTCTAAAAGTAGAGGTCTTGGATATTATGTGAATACACTTTCAATATTGACTTATCTCATGTTTTCTATGTTCATGAAGGTTTTCGCTTAGTCCCAACTTCAATTTTCATACTCGAATCTTATTTACGTTTATTTACTTTCACAACCAATGATGTGTGTATATTACGATCAAGAGGCTTGTTAAGGTTGTCTTTGAACTTCTCATTTGTCATGTTCACGTCTAGGACCTACACTTGGGACATGAAAAACTTGGTATTAGAGCACTAGGTTGTTAATGGTCCTCAAAATCCAACACCCGCCGCATCGACTAGAGTCTTGTTCATGGTTATGAAGTGTGCCACAACTATGATTAAGAGGCTTTGAGGTGTTTTAGGAAATGTTTCCCTTCTTCATGATCTATGTCGTTCTTTTGAAGTTAAGGTGACACTTCTCCTCTAACAAATACTCTTTTTTATTCTAGATCATGCTGATTCCAAGGGGAAGACTAAGGGAGCCCATACACCCAAGGAGCAACCGGCCCCTCCCACTCCTTAAGCTTCTCAAGATGGGAGAGTGGCCCGAGATGAGTTTTGAGATGCCATTGTGATGTTGGCCCATGCTATGACAAACCAATTGAACCACGGGGCCCAAGTTCCTCATACTCCTACTTCGGCCTCAAGGGTGAGGGACTTTACTAGAATAAACCTTCTGAAGTTCCACGGATCCAAGAAGGTGGATGAGGATCCCCAAGAGTTTATAGATGAGGTGTATAAGGTGCTATCCATCATGGGGGTGAACTCGGAGGATAAGAGGGAGCTAATGGCCTACCAGCTCAAGGGTGTGGCCCAAATTTGGTTCACTCAATGGAAGTTTGAGAAGGGGAATGACAATGCTATCTCTTGGGAAGAGGTCAAAGTCGCATTCCTCAATCGGTTATTTCTTATCGAGCTAAGAGAGGCTAAGATGATATAGTTTATGAATCTTAAGCATGGTTCTATGAGTGTGAGAGAGTATGCCCTCAAGTTCTATAAGCTTTCCAAATATGCTCCACATTTGGTGGCCGACCCTAGAGCTAGGATGAACAAATTTATGGGAAGTGTCTACCTTGGTTAATGAAGAGTGTCATACTATCATATTAGTAAGTGATATGGACTTGTCTCGGCTCATGACTTATGCCGAGAAATTAGAGGGGGAAAAGCTTGGAAAGAGAAGGAGCGATGAGACCAAGAGGCCTCGATGTAAATGTGGTTTCCAAGGTTCTAAGGGTAGCCGGCTTCCTCATGGCCACAAGTTCCAAGGTCAAGGGTCATCCAATGCTTCTAATAAAAGGTTCGAGAATGATACAATAGCTAACCCAAGATTGCAAGGTAGTAATGGAGAAATGACAAATCGTAGATCCCTAAGGTGTGAAAGGAATCATAGTGGTCCATTTTTTAAGAATTCTAATTCTTTCTTTGGTTGTGGTGAGGTGGGTCATAAGGTTGTTGATTGTCCTCATGCTCAACCCAAAGGTAGAGATTGTCTTCCTCAAGGCCAAGGTGCTAATGTGGGAGAAAAGGGGAGGGGAGGGGGTGCTCCAAGGCAAAATAGATTCTATGCTCTTTAAGGGAGACAAGTGGTAGATGAGGTGCCCGACATTATTATCGGTACTTTAAAGATTCTTTATTTTGATGTGTATGCATTGATAGATCCGAGTGCCGCTCTTGCTTTCATTCCTCCTTTTGTTGCTAAAAAGCTTCATATGTGTCCCGAATTGTTATCCTAGCCCTATGAAGTGTCTACCCACGTTGGTAAGTCTATTGTTGCTAAAAGAGTCTATAAAAATTGTTCCCCTGTTCATATTGCATAAAGTCTTGCCTTGTGATTTTGTTGAGCTTGACATGGTAGATTTTGATAT
>JAPFFP010084607.1:0-21821 GCA_026153255.1 Solanum medicagineum | reverse complement strand
GGAAAAATATGATTTATTAGGGCCACCAGTATTATTGTGTGTAATCTCAACAGACCCTGTAGATGTCAAAATCATTTTAAAATGTAATCTTGTTTTGTATGTTTGCATCGGAAATAATGCATTATTCAAATATCTTTCCATAACAATCCATGGATTATTTTTCCACTGGAAATCTTTATGATCCACATATAATATAATCTCTTTTGTGGAGTTAGTTTCAAAAATCTCATTATCGGTTTTACCAGTAATTGCAGCATAGGAATCTTCATTTTCAGGTTCATAATCTTTATTTTTATCCTCAACAGAGGTGGGTTGAATAGTAGCATTGCTACCCCAGTTCCAGCATTGATGGCAATGAAACTAGATATTTTTTATAATCTTCATAAGAAGGTTTTATACTGGTATTGGCCAACAGCCTCTTCGGGAAGAGGCAGAGGACCTACTCAAAACAGATTTCAGACATTATATTGTTGTTGTTTTATTATTATTATTATTATTATTATATTGTTGTTGTTGTTGTTATTATTATTATTATTATTAATATTATTATTATTATTATTATTATTATTATTATATTGTATAGTCCTGGTCTGTAAATTCATCTTGTTTACCGGCAACCCGTCGTCGCTGTTTTTTTGGGTAGAACTCCCCATATTCCAAAAGAATTATACCTTTTCGCCGATTACCCCACCAGGTTCATTTCTTCTTCCCTGAAAAGTTGCGATCCGGCTTTCAGCTACTACTCTTTGATTTGACTGAACCTTCAGCTTTGATCCCTTTCCTCTGAACTGTTTAGAGTTTTATAGCTACAGAAAATGGCGTCAACGGAGGGGCTGATGCCAATAACAAGAGCTTTCTTGGCTTCTTACTATGATAAATACCCATTTGCCCCTCTTTCCCAAGATGTATCTCGTCTTACTGAAGAAATTCATTCCATGGCTATTGATTTGCAGAAAGTCTCTCCATTAACACAAGGTAAACTCGTTCGTCAAATTTACACTATCTACATGCTTTTCCTTGCTTGGGCATGTTCTTATTTCTATTTTTTCTTGATCCTTCCCAAAAATGATTATGGTTTCTCACATTTATTATTGCTGTTTACTTGCTTTTGTCTTAGGAGGGTTTATCATAGTTTATTTGTAATGGTAAATGAATTTTACTCTTATGAAGTTAATAGTAGTGCAATAGAATCATCATCTGTTGAGTTTATGCAAATGAAGAAGAACTGGGTGTCTATTTGCAACTATGAAGAAGTCTTGGATACATCTTAGTTGAGTTGCATGGATGGAGGTTAATGCCCAAGGATATAGTGTACTTTTAGGATGAGACTGTGTCATGGAAGCCACTTGCTCTTTGGTTTGATGTGGCTGGAACATGTTATAATACGAAATAAAGGAGAAGTGGAAGATGCAGGGAAGAAATCCAGAGAGAGCTCGAGAGAGAAGTGAGAGGATATTATTGAAGAGAAACTGATGAAATACAATTGCGTAATACTCAATTTAATAATGTCCCCTTAGGTCTTTTATTTTTTCAGCAATAAAAAAATTAAAGTAAAATAGAAAGAGATAAGGTTGGTTAGAACACAACTTCATTTTTGGTCATAAAGCCTGCAATAAGCTGAACAAGTTAGGTCCAAATCTGCATTCTCTTGTCCAACATACTCCTGCCAGCTGGAATGGGGCACCATGCCTAGCTTGGAAAAGAAAGTGTGTTACTGAACAATAAGAAGAGACTATTCAAGAATATCAGCAACCTGATAGTAGAAACAGAATGTAAGTCAATAATCCTAGATTACAACACATTAACCTACCTTGATATGCTTGGTATGGTTGTGAAGACAGGATTTTTAGCAATATGAATGGTACATCTGTTATCAGAAAGCACTGAAACCGGTGATGGAACTGGAACCAAATTCATCAAGAAATCTGACTGATTGATAGATTTCTTATTTAAACAAAATGGAATGGTAGTTTTAAAGGTATCAAGCAACTGGCCCTACCAGAAGTCCTTTTGAATATAAACCTATTCTTTAGAACGTGGTGAATGGGATCCAAGTGCTTCTTATTCTAAATTTGAAAATATATTACTAAAACATGAAGGTTTCATAGATATGTCGAGGACTTGGTGGCAGAGCTACAAGATCAATGGCAGTCCATACTTTGTCCTCATTAAAAAGCTGAGAAATCCTAAGGGCATACACATTACTTCAAGGTGCTCATTATGCAAGGAGGCCTTAGAGGCTAATAACCATTCTTTCCTGCATTGTAGAGTCACAACACAAGTATGAGCATTATTTATCAGTCTGGCAAATGTCAACTTGTTTATGCCATAGCACACTGCTGATCTCTTAAGTTGTTGGATTAAGAGGGGAGGCATTAAGAGCCAAAAGATCTGGTGGAAAATGGTACCTACAAGCATTTGGTGGAACTTATGGAAGGACAGGAATGAGGGGATTCTTGAAGGCTAAGAAAACCCCATTCAGAAGATCAAGTGGAAGGTCATCATATCTTTAGGTTTTTGATGTAAAGAAAGCTTTATATAGGAAGAAATTCAGTTAGTAGATTTCATAGGATCTTTGTAATTAGCTCACCTTAGTGTTGTAAGTTTTTCGAGGTGGCCAACATACCTTTATGTGTCGTTTGGCATGAGGTATAAGATAAAATAGTTCCAAGATAAAATATAGGATTATTTTATCCCATGTTTGGTTGGAGGTATTAGATAATTCTTGGATTGTTTATCCCACCATTTTTGCCTCAGTGATGGGATAAGCTAACTCATATTCATGGTGGAATAACTTATCCTGGGACTAGTTGTTCTGGGATAACTTTTTCCTAACCAAACGACCCCTTAATGTTGAGGAATACAAAGTTATCAGTTTTAAAAAAAAAGAAGCTGAGAAACCTGAAAAGGGATATCAACAAGTGAAACTGAAGTTCATGGTAAACTGGATACTAGGAGAGCCTAGGCATGGGAGGAACTCTGAGTGATAGATCAGGCAACAAAAAGAAGATCGAAAAATCAAAGGTAGTAAGCTTGAAAGCAGAGCTAACGGAACCAGCGAAAGCAAAAGAAGTTTAATGGAGGCAAAATTCAAAGTGCTTATGGCTTAAAGATGAAGACAGGAATACAAGATATTTCCCACTGGAATCACAGAGGACAAAGGTGATTAAAGAAGTGATTATGAATTTCTGCCAAATTCTTTTTTGAGAAACGTAACAATTGAAGTTCTACTAGAACTTTTACACTGGCAATGAACCCGGGAGGCCCAGAGTCAACTTTGATGATGTTGCTCGAATCTCAGAGAAGATAGTAAACTGCTTTAGAAAGCTTTTTAAGAGGAAGAGTTGCATGAGGTGATACAACCTTGTGCACCCAACAAAGCAAAAGAAGTTTAATGGAGGCAGAAATTCAAAGTGCTTATGGCTTAAAGATGAGGACAGGAATACAAGATACTTCCCACTGGAATCACAGAGGACAAAGGTGATTAAAGAAGAGATTATGAATTTCTACCTAATTCTTTTTTGAGAAACGTAACAATTGAAGTTCTACTAAAACTTTTACACTGGCAGTCAACCCGGGAGGCCCAGAGCCAATTTTGATGATGTTTGCTCGAATGTCAGAGAAGATAGTAAACTGCTTTAGAAAGCTCTTGAAGAGGAGGAGTTGCATGAGGTGATACAACCTTGTGCACCCGACAAAGCACCTGGCTTGGATGGTTTCACTTTTAATTCTTTTAGAAGTCATGAGACTTTATTAAGGCAGACTTGATTGGAGTAATCAACCATTTTCACCAGTAGTGTTACATGGTCAAATCATGTAATGTTTCCTTCATAGCTTTGACTTTCAAAAAGAAAGGGGCTGTTTAACTTAGAGACTATAGGCCTATTGGTAGTGTGTATTGGATTTTGGAAAAGCTATTAGGAGATAGGTTGAAGAGGGTAATTGGGAAGTTAGTTTCTTATTGCCAGAATCTTATTGCCAGAATGTCTTCATCAATCATAGGCAAATTGCTGATGCAGCACTAATTGCCAATGATGTCCTAGACCAGAGAGTTAAAAATGGTGAACTAGTATTATGTGCAAATGGGATATAGAGAATGCCTTTGATCAACTCAACTGGTCCTACATAATATCTATCATAAGGAAGATGGGCTTTGGGGTGAGATCAATAAAGTGGATCTAATTTTGCGTCACAAAAATGATTCTCAAGTCATTGTTAGTAGCGGGCCACTGGTTTTCTCCTGGGATCAAGCAACGAGATTCACTCTCACCTTTCCTTTTTATCATAGCCATGAAAGGGCTTAAAAAAGTGCTTGAAACGGCTGGACAAATGGACTGGATTTAGGGATTCAATTTTGGCCAATAGTTGAGAACACTGTCAATGTCTCACACTTGTTGGTTGATGATACCTACCTTGATCTTTTGTGAGGCAGAAAGATCACAAGTGTACTTGGATTTGACTTTTATACTATCTGAGAATCCTTCGGGCTACATGTCAACAAATAGAAAGTCATCATCAATCCTGTTTGGCGATTTGCTAAACATAGAGGAACTTTCAAGTATCATGGGTCGCACTATTGGAACACTTCGTACAACCTACCTAGGGCTATCACTTGGGGCTAAGATCAAGAGCAATGAAATATTGAAGATATCTCATATAAAGTTTCGGAGGATGAAGAATTATAATAATCCACTATTTAAAGTCAAAATAAGGTTGGTTGATGATACCTAACTTGATCTTTTGTGAGGCAGAAAGATCACAAATGTACTTGGATTTGACTTTTATACTACCTGAGAATCCTTCGGGGCTACATGTCAACAAATAGAAAGTCATCATCAATCCTGTTGGCGATGTGCTAAACATAGAGGAACTTTCAAGTATCATGGATCGCAATATTGGAACACTTCGTAAAACCTACCTAGGGCTACCACTTGGGGCTAAGTTCAAGAGCAATGAAATATTGAAGATATCTCACATAAAGGTTCGGAGGATGAAGAATTATAATAGCCCACTATTTAAAGTCAAAATAAGGTTTTTGAAAGTGACAAACTCAGCAACCGAGAGTGCACCAAACAAACGGCGGCACACACGTTTCCAAAAGTGAGGAAATGATTCCATTTAAGCTCGGTACTGTCAAGTTTACCTTCAGATACAGCTATAAGTCTATAACCAGGGCAAAAAATCACAACACAAATAAACACAGAGAGCATTTACCCACTATTTATTTGGGATGTCCCTGGGACGGAGACATATGTCTTCAGAGATTTGGGATGGCATCTTAGAAAGAACAGGAAAGAAACTTTCCCGATGGAAGGCTCAGAACTTGTCCCTAGGTAGTAGACTGATCCTAATCAATTCTGTCCTAGATGCATTCCCCACTTATGTCATGTCCTTATTCCCTATTTCATCGGAAGTCATGGGGAAACTTGATAAGTTTAGAAGAGATTTTCTTTGGCATGGAACAAAGAAGGGAAAGCTTACTGCCTTGTTAACTGGAAAATAGTAATGCAGAATGAGAGTTTACTGATGAAGTGGCTATGGAGACACACTAAAGATGAAAGGCTCTATGGAGAAAAGTAATTGTGGCAAGGTTTGGGGAACTTAATCCATGGTGTTCCAACATTGTATTTGATCCTTATGGTATGGGAGTTTTGAGAGCAATAAGAAATTTATGGCCATTGATGGAGGCCAATCTTAGTCTTAAGATAGGCAATGGAAATAAGACAATTCTGGCATGATGGATGGATTGATCAATCACCACTGAAGGAGCAATTTCCAGATCTTTTTCAGCTATGTGGAAACACTAAGGCCAAGGTAAGTAAGTGCTGGTCAGTACAGGGTTAGGACATCTCCTTCAGAAGAAATACTAAATGATTGGGAGATTGACAAAGTGCCTTATTACTTGGAAAGCTAGGAGGAAGCAATATTGTCACAACAGAGGCAGATAGGGTGTTGCGGAAACACAACAAAGATGGAAACTTTTCAGTATGATGTGCATACAAGGGAGGCTTACAGTTGGTAGGGGGAGGGTACTCTCTACTATTGGAACTATTTCTGGAAAAGTATTATCCCCATCAAGGTAAAATGCTTTCCTTGGCTACTGATTAAGATGGCATGTCTAACTCAAGAACATCTGCAAAAGAAAGGGAGACAACTAGTTCCAGGTGCTTTCTGTGTAACACTACATGGGAGACAAACAAGCATCACTTCCTATATTGCAGCTTCACTACTCAGTTGTGGAATCTCTTCCTAAACATAACTGGTTACAGCTGGACAATGCCAGAGCACACATCAATCTACTGAGCTATTGGATTAGGAGGGGATGTAGTAAGAGTCAAATGGTGGAAATTAGTTCTATCATGCATATGATGGTCATTATGATTGGAAAGAAATGGTAGATGTATTAAAGGTAGGTCCAATTCCATTCATAAAGTGAAGTGGGATTGCGTTGTGTCCTTACTTTTTTGGTGTAAACAGTTGTGTATAGTTGATGTAGATCAATTAGTAGACTTTTAGGAGAATTGAAATTAATAATATTCGGAAAAAACATAGAGAGGAAAGATGGTACTTGACTTCCTTAATAACTTGAAGAATTAAGATTCTTTCTTAATAAACAAGTATACGCTCGAAGACAACTGTCAAAATCTCCACTGGGAACTGCTTGGAAACACCAACAAAATCCTCATATAACCAAAACGATCTAATTAGAGGACGAGGGTAACATTAGATGGTAGCTGGAGATCCCATCTACCCATTTCTGGTCTCTGATACCATGTTACAATCTTGAATTTGCAGTACATTAGTGAATAAGGTTTCAGAACCACCCATCTACTTGTTGTGATATAATATAAAGTTACTACTACAACAACAACAACATACCCAGTGGATAATATAAAGTTACTAAGTTCACAAAAAAATAAAAGATCCAAAGAAGAAAATTCTAGAAAACTCTAGAGATAAGAGAGAATATTATGGACAAACTGATGAAAGACAATTGCTAATACTCAATTTTTTTTTTGAGATTGGTAAATGTTTCTATTTCCATAAATTAGTACATGGGTTGCACTGAAAATCACTTTTTTTTGGAGAGAAAGGTAACTAATTTCATTTCAAAGCATTCATCATCCCAAAAAATGATGAATGGAAACTGATATCTCACCCCAGGGGGTACATTATAAGTCTCCTATGAAATCTACCAAATCTATATTCTCCCCTATCAAACTACCTTTTACACCAAAAAAAAAGAAAATACTTAACAATTCATCTTGATTCTCTGTATGCTTGATTGTGGCCCTCAAAACATCTTGAGTTCCTTTCTTTCCAGAGAGTCCACCAGATGGAAGCAGGGATGGTTTTCCACCACTGGTCTACTTTTTTCCTGCACCCAATCCCTCTCCAGCTACTTAGTAATTCCTTTGTTGTAGCAGGCATCACCCAGTTCACTCCCAGCATAGCTAGGAACATGCTCCAAAGATTCCTAGCTATTTTGCAATGTAGGAATAGATGATCATTGACTTTAGCATCCTGTTCACACATGACACACCTTGAGCATATCTGCCACCCCTTTTTCTGTAACACTTCTTGAGTTAAACAAGCCTTTTTACAAACCAGCCAAGCAAAACAAGCAACCTTTGGTGGACTTTTAGTTTTCCAATTCAGTTTCCAAGGCCACCTCTCATGTACAGACTGTATATAATTGAGATTCCAATAGCAGGATTTAACTGTGAACATCCCTTTGGCTTGGATTTTCCATCTCACTCCATCAGGTCTCATAGATAAGCCTGGGTGTGAGTGAAGTGTTTCCAGTAACCTAGCAAATTCCCCAATCTCCCAATCATTAAGAGCTCTTCTAAAGATCAAATCCCAGCCTTGTGGACTCTAGACTTGAGCAACACTAGCCTTTTTTTGCAGACTTAAGAGTATAGTCTAAAGAACTGAAAATCATATTTACGTAAAGAACACTAAAGGCACTGTCCTATCCCTATAATGAGTCTAAGAAATGGAGACAGTGTCATCAGAGTGAATCTGATTACACCAAAAACACCAAGTTAGAATACAATTCAGTTATACTTGCTGCATATTACACTCCCTATTCTCAAAAACTCTAAAATTTCTCTCGTTCCAATTAGTCCGCCAAATAGTAGCAGGAACGATCCTCCAATTGCTTCTGTTCTTCGCTTGTGATCTGCTTCTTCCAAACTGCATAAGGCCTCTGAAATTCTACCAAGCATGGACCGCGAGATGTTTTCAAACCTTAGGAATAGACTCCACAATTGGCAAGTGACCTAGCACTGGATGAACAAGTGATTGACAATCTCTGCCGTGTCCCCACAAAAAAACATCTAGAACATTGTGGAATCCTCTTCTTCATCAAATTCTCCTGCGTCATTGCTAATAATCAATTTATCAATGTCCAGGTTGGATCTTTTTGATATTACACCAATAAAACAATAACATAAAATAGAAATAGATAGGGCCTAGACACAACTTCATCTTGGGTTATAAGGCCTTTATTGGGCTGAACAGTGAGTGTGTGGACTCCCGAATGAAAGGAGATAATCCTGGTGTTGTGTGTAAGCTAGACATTGAAAAGGCTCATGTCCATATTAATTGGAGTTTCTTGATGAAGATGCTCAATCAAATGGGATTTGGAGAAAAACAGTTGGGCTGGATAAATTTTTGCATCATTATAATCAAAGTTTGCATTTTGGTGAATGGCGAGCCAGTTGTTTTCTTCCCATCTGATAGAGGTCCATAAAAGGAGATCCTCTATCCCTTTTTCTTTTTGTGTTGGCAGTGAAAGGATTTGATCTATGATTCGTAGTAACCTAACGGCTGTCCTGTTAAGAAGGCAATCTCACTCACCCTCTTGACCGCCATAGTCACGAGTCTGTTTATAGTCGCGACTGTTGTCATAGTCAACAAGGTTGAAACTTCCAGGAAAAAACTTCGAATTGGGAGGGGAATCCTCCCGGTGAACTGACCGTACCCTAAACTGACACAGGTAAGCCCCAATTGCTTGGTGAAAAGAGTTGTCGCCTTTAAATCATCGAAAAAAGAAAAGAAGGAACCGCTCGAAAGGGACCACACAACAATGGCTCATCGGAGACGGAGCCGCTTTGGAAGCGTCAACGCAAGAAAAAGATAAGCCAAAAAGGATCCCATCCTGGAGACACTTACCAGTTATTCGAATTGGCATTACTCTAACAGCGAAGTCTTAACATCCTCATAGAAGGCAGAATTCTCCCTCTCGTTTTTGCTCAATGGATACAAAACACCCATGCTTTAGCACCTGGTGCAACGGCTCCTGGTTGCGTGATGAGGGACAAGAGAAAATCGTGATGGAAAAGCGTGAAGAGAATTTACGATGAGGAGAGCAATTCAAAACAGAAGGATCAATGGCTTTCAAATAGGAGGTGTTAGAGGCCCATACAAGGAAATATGTCATCTACTTTATACAGATAATACCGTGATTTTTTTGTGAACCTGCCGAGGAAATAAGCCATAGTAGGTAGTTACTTCCGTTCTTTGAATCCACTTTTGTCCTAAAAGAAAATTGAGGAAAGAACAATTTTTTTCCAATTAAGGGGTGCTAAACACCCGAGTTCAGAATATTAGGATGCAAAGTGAAACATCTGCTTATAGTTTACGTGGGCATGCCTCTTGGCTACCAACATGCAGAGATAGTTATATGGGATAACGAGAAGGCAGAAAAAAGATTGACAGTGGAAGACCCAATACTTGTCACCAGGAGGAAGACTCACTTTCATAAAGTGAATCCTTGATTCTCTACCTACTTATGTAATGTCTTTGTTCTCCCTTCCTTGGAAGGTTTTGAAGAAATTGGTCAAACTTAGAAGGAATTTCTATTGGCATGGTTGTAAGGGGAACAATGGATACGTCCTGGTGAAATGGGATACTAAACTGAACAATAGATACTTGGGAGGTTTGGCCATCAGAATCCTAAAGAAACAAAATGATAGCCTTTTGATGAAATGGCTCTAGAGTTATAATGATGAAAAACGGGCTCTATGTAAGGATGTAATGACAGCTCTTTACCTTATGGAGTTGGGGTATGGAGAACAATCAAAGACCTCTGGTTAATAATAAAAGAGAACATGGTAAAAAAGTGGGAGATGGAAAAAAAGCAAAGTTCTGGGGAGATGAATGGAACAATAAGATCCTTTTTTTCTCGGACACATTTGTCATTTTTAACAACCCTGAAGCAACTGTAACAGGGATGAGATCTATTTTTTAGGAGACTCTTGAATGACTGGGAAGTGGATAGGTTGGCCAACCTACTCTATGAAACAGGGGACTTAAGAGGAACAACTTTAGTCCAGACTCTATGTGATGGAAGCACAAAAAGGATGGAAATTTATCTGTTAAAAAGTCTATGAAATAGTTAATACACAACAAAACAGAAGACAACAAGGTTTATGGAAAAATGTCTGGAAAAACATCACATCAACAAAAGTAAAATGCCTGACATGGTTGGTTGTCAGAAAAGCTTATTTTTGACACGAGAGGTTTTGAAGAAAAAGAGGAGAACTATAGTATCTAAATGTCAACTTTGTGGGAAACAAATAAAAAAAAATTAATCTTCTCTTGCATTGTAAATTCACTGCTCAGTTATGGAATTCATTTCTTACTCTCACAGACACAAATGGATCATGCCTGAGCACGCTGTTGATCTGCTGAGCTGCTGGATTAGAAGAGGTGGAAGTAAGAGCAGAAGAGATCATGGAAAATCATTCCACACTGCATTTGGTGGACTGTGTGGAGAGAGAAATAGCAATTGTTTTGAAGATAAGTCTAATTCCATTCATAAAGTTAAATGGTGTAAGGAAACAAATATGGAGGAATTAGAGCTTGTAGACCCGTTAGGTTCTCTGTAAGTAACTTTTCCCCCAATTCTCTTTTTTCGTTCCTCTTTTTAAGGTCTCCGACATATTTTAATGCTGTGGAATGCAACCTTTACCAGTTTCCAAACAAAAAAAAAGTTTAGGTCCAAATCTCTAGTCCAACAGATTATTTGCACCAAGGAGTCTATTGTATTGAACAATGCCATATTATAACCGAATACGATGTCAATTCAACTATTTTTATTCCACATGTGAGGCATGAAGGGTGTCTTCTTCTCTGGTTTGGAATATGAGAGCACGTTATCGATAAGCTTTTGGAGACTTTGGTTTGCGACAGTTGCTACAAACAATTATACTTGTTCTCACTTCGGTTAGGGCAGCCACTTAAATTCTGCTGTTTCTTTTCATGTTAGCTTTAGGTGTGGGACTTTTAGTTGGTCCTCAAATAGACGAGTGGAACTTTATGAGTCCATTACATCTTTTTCGATGCTTATCTCCATGGGAGAATGTTTGAACACTGTTTGTGACCTGTTTATGTGAAGTTAAAGTATCTGCATCCTATCTACCATTCTCAGATTCCACAACATGATGAGATGGCTTAAACATTACCAACAAAATGGAACTCCTTGAAGTGTCTCAAGTGCTTTAGCTGGTATTAAGCATGTTGGGGGAGGTGCTTAATTCAGGATTACTTGGTAGTGTAATATTTGCACCATATCCTGGTGTGACCTTGTGCGGGACATGACTCGCAAAATACTGCGATAGATGATGGCAAGGATAGTAATACTTGCAAGAGCTATTTACTAACTTACTGATTGGGAAAAAACACACACAGAGCTATTCATTTAAGATTGGATAATATTTCTGTAAGGCAGTTAGCACTGAAGAATATTATCCCCTAAAAGATAAAGAGCACTATGCTTGTTGCATTTATTAATCATAAAAGTGATGCATAGCAAGCTTCATTTATGTGGGTAAGCTGTCCTAGGTCTAAGAATATGCGATTCTGACCCTGTTGGTGGAAGAAATCAGATGGTCAATTAAGAATCTGATTGGATGCAGCAATATTTAAGGATCAGATGGTCTAAGAATATTTGTTTGTTTAAGTTTCAGTATTCTTTTACTAATTCTCTCAGTAATTTTTTTAATATGTTCTGGATGATCTTCTTTTGATAACCGGGGAGTCTGGGTCAGCTTGCACGCACCTCGACAATTCCAGGAGTGTTCTGGATAATTAGTTATGGAGGATCTGTTTGGATTTTTTCCTCTTACTAGTGTCATCTTCTTTCTGATCTAGCACATACTGAAATTATTACGAGATTACTTTAATGCAATCAGACTTGAATTTTTTTTCAGTTGGTGAGCTACACTTGTGAGGCAACTCACATTTGATTTGTTTTGATTTGATAGGAGAAAGTTCATTAGTCCTTGAGGCAGAGAGTCACCCTCCTCACAAAGTTGATGAGAATTTGTGGAAGAATCGAGAGCAACTTGAAGAAATACTTTTCCTATTGGAAAGCTCCAATTGGCCACCAGCGGTGAGATGCTCAATTTTCAGAGCTCAAGTTTTAGCTTTTCCGAGAGACCTCAGTTGACTTCAGTAATGTCATTTGGTTTTGGATTAGTTCTAACCTATATGTCTTCAGGCTTGCTTCATTGCCCAACAGAAATGCTTTTTGTGTACTCACTAGTATTCTTCACACAGGGTTGAGCTCAGATCACAGAATTTCTGAATTGTCTCAAATTAATAAAGAGATGTTTTTTCTTCTCTGTTATTCTTCAGCTTAAATTGCAGTCAACCGCTGAAGATGCTGAACTTGTTTCTGTTCTTGGAGGGCTAGGAGAAAAATTTCGAAGTACATTGAAGAGTTTGGAGACTTTCCAATCAAAGAATTCCGAGTTTGTATTCAACACTGGTTGGTCCTTCTATGTTTCTCAACTGTTAAGCTGCTGCCAATTTATGAAGTATACTAGATACAAGAGCCCTTGCAAGCGCATGCCCAAAATATGTTACTTCATTTATCTCGATTAATGTGGCACTGATGAAACTAGAAGAGTCAACCAAATTTTTATGTGGTTTTAAAATATTTTAAGTTGTTAATTATTGTGATTTATAGTACTTTTAACATAATTTTCAAATAATATAAATTACTCATTTGTTTCAATTTATGTGACACATGAAATTTTGAGAGTTAACCAAAATTTTAACATGTTTTTCAAAAATATTTTAAGTTGTAAATACTGTTATTTATATTATTGTTTATATAATTCTCAAATAATATATGTTACTTTCTTTGTCCTTATTTTATGGAGTACATTTGGCATTTTGAGAATTAATCAAATTTTTAATATGTTTTTTAAATTGTTTCAAGTTGTTAATTATTATGATTTATAGTGCTATTTTTTCGTAAATTTTAAATATGTAACATAGTAAAAAGGAAAATAGACAAATAAATTGAAACAAAGAAAATACTAAATATAAATAGAGGAAATTGAAGCATAAGGGCAAATCGGTCAACTGACCGACTGACCTTAAGCTTCTCTATTCACTTTTTTATTATATAGTCATTGTTTGCTTTTAATGTGAATTTGTTAGTTTTATAACTTTATATTCCGCTCTTAGAAATTGACTACACCTTTGTACAAATCTTTTCTTATGAATAATATGATTGTTGGCTAAACGTCTCTGTTATTCTTGTCATCACTCTATTTTCATGATTACTAAGTAAAAGAGTGTCATCATCTGAGTATTCTTTGTTGAATTGGACTGAGCTGATGCTTCTCGTTTGCTTTAAAGTACAACTCTGTTAGTCCATTATATTAACAGAAGTCAAATGTAAGATGAGTGGCCACAGCTTCTCTGGTTTAGTAAAATAGATATTGTTAAAGAATGTCACATGTCCACATTAGTGGTTAATAAAATGGGTGGACACCTGGTAAGGATCGGACAATCCTCCTTCCTTTGAGCTAGTTTTTGGGGTGTGAGTTAGGTTTAGAATTTAATTTTACATGGTATCAAAGCTTTGGTGAGAATCTCAATTAGCCAGGTCACCATGCGTCAATTTCCGTTGACTCTCAGGGCTGATTTGCGTCAGTCTATTTCTGTCAGTGTTGCGCTTCTCTTTTTCAATAGGTAATGTCATCATTCTGTCCCTGTGCATATAATTCTTTTTTTTTTCCTTCAGATTTTGACCACTTTTCCTCTGTCAGTTTTCCAGCAAGATCTGTCAAGACCTTTTTCTATTTTTTTTTTCAGCAGGTCAATACAATTTTTGTAAACAGTCTCATTGATATTTAAAAGATCTCAACTTAGGTGTAGTTATTTTTGTGCTTGGACACAGTCGTGATGTATGTTATTCTCGACCTAAGTGTAGTTATCGTGATGGGCTTGGACGCACTCATAAACATGTTTTTACTTGCATGTTCGACCACCCAAAAATAAACAGGTTTATTTAGTTGAAGTATCTTCAATATCGAGCAAGTAAGCAGATATCTCTACCAGTAGCTTCAACTGCATAGTCTCCTACTTTTGGATCATGGGTTGTGGAATCTGGCGCTTCTTATCATATTTCTGGTGATAAATCAAGTCTGTCAAATACTATGTACTCACAGTCTCTTCTGGATGTCACTTCAGCCAATGGTAACCAAACCAGAGCAAAAGGAGTTGGACAAGCTAATCCCTTGTACACTTTAAATTTCGTTCTTTATGTCCCTGGTTGTCCTTTTAATCTTGCATCAGTCAATCGTTTGACTTGTGCCCTAAATTGTGACATTCTATTTCTTGAGGATTCTTTTGTCATGCATGACCATAGTACGGGACACACAATTGGTATAGGATATGAATCACGAGGCCCTTGCTACCTTGCCTTAACTCCTAAATAGCCTGTGCAGTTACAGATCTCCAGACATAATTCACAAATGTTCGGGGACATCCGAGTGTGTTCAAGCTACAAAAGATGCTGCCTAGTTTGTCCTGTCTATCCACATTAGATTGTGAGTCATGCCAACTTGGAAAACTCACTTGAACAACTGTTCAACGTACTGCTGAGTCGTGCAGAGTCTCTCTTTTTTAGCTCACTCTGATATTTGGGGTCCTAGTAGAGTCAGTTCACCCTTAAGGTTCCTTATTTTGTTGGCTTCATTGATGATTATTCAAGATCTACGTAGATTTTTTAATGAAAAATCATTCTGAATTATTTCTCATATTCAAGAGTTAGTGTGCTGAAATACAAAATCAATTTGTATCTCTATTCGTGCCTTTCATAGTGCTAATGCCTTAAAATATATGTTCGCCTAATTTCAACAATTTATGATTGATCAAGGAATTATTCATTAGACTTCTTGTCTGTACACCCCTCAAAAAATGTAGTAGTATAGAGGAAGAATAGGCACCTTATTGAGACTGCTCGCATTTTTCTCATTCAATCCCATTCTCTGCTGTGTTTTGGGGCGGCGCAGTTCTCGCATCTTGCTAGTTAATTAATCGAATGCTCTCATATTCCATTCATAATCAAATTCCTTATTCAGTATTGTTTCCTTAGTCACCTCTCTACTCTCTTAGCTATTTCTTACATCGGTGATGGATTTATACCTTAGGAGTGGTTCAGGCGTTAAAGGGACTGGGAAATGTGGGAAGCAGGTTCGTTTTCAAGGCTGAGATCGCTGGTAGGTGACTTAAATTGCTGAGAAAGTCGGGAAATAGTAGAAAAACGTATAGGAACCACCTTTAGATCCCTCATCCATCACATAACAAAATAATTTAGAAAAAAGCTAAGTTGCTTATGCTTATCAGAAGGGAAGAGCAAAGCAAGATACTACCAAGTTGCTTTTAGAATTTCAGTTCTAGCCAACCCCAGATCAGAGAATTCAAAGCATCAAACTGATACTTATAAGAATTCTTAGACTGAATCCTCGAAGAATTCTTCAACCAACTTTTATGTATATGCTAAACAACTTCAAGTTAAACTATCAAAAGTCTAAATAGTGATAAAATCTGCACTTCGTTAATAATCTTTATGTGAGTAAGATGTCATATTCAATATTCATTTGGGGCATGAAGCAGGTGCTATGAATTTACAAGAAGCTACAATTCTAAGAAGGCCAAGAAATCCATCCAGAAAAAGGAACCCGTCCCGTTTCTTGCACTATTATGTATTCTCTCAATTACACCAAAAAGATGAGGTCATAAGATTATTACTCTTTACAATATGTACAGCATGTAACACCCTTAAGCATCTTCTGTCCTTTCTTTCTGGAACTATTACAAGATGCATAAAGGGGCTGGGTCGTTCAACACTTCATAACATGTCTTTTTACAAGGTGATTTTTTAAAATTAATAATGGAAAAATCTCCCGCAAACAAGCAGTATAAAAAAAATAAAGAACCTAAAACATAATATGTTTCTCCGAGTACAAATGGCACCAATCCTGTATAAATTGGAACTTCATGGATGTAACTAGTAAAGGGAGGCCATTCCTCAAGTATATCGTTCTCTATCTTTTCAAAAATCTTCTATGAATTGGGAAGCCTAGTTAAATAACCACCATGTAACTTGTCATTACCCAAGATTTTCGGTACAGCAAGTGGAGATGTTGTATTTTTTTCACTTGGTTGGTAGGGAAATAGAGATCTAAGAGGTTCTTGAGCTTTTGTTTGGTTTAGCAAGCTAGTCTATTCTTTTTTTTTTTTTTGGTTTGAAACTGGTGATGTATTCCTCAACATTTTGGAGACCAAAAAATTTTAAAAACAAAAATTATTTACTTAGACCCTAAAAGATCAACTAACTATTCTATTTCATCTACACAGTTCTCTTTACACCAAAAATAAGATGTAACAATTCCATTTAACTTTCTAAGTGGAATTAGACCTATCCTCAAATCATCTCGCGTTCCTCACTCTCCATACTGTTCACCATATATAAGTTGAGACTATTCTATGCCACTTCTTTTGACTCTTGCTTCCCCCTCTTTGAGTCCAACAACTTAGTAGATCAACTATTTGCTCTGGCCTTGTCCATTTGATTCTTGTGAGACTTAAAAGAAGGACCAAATCTGCGAGGTTGCCTTGCAATGGAAAAATATACAACTGTTGGTCTCTTCTGCCTCATTGCATATATAGCATTTGGACACTATTTGAAATCCCCTCCTCAAAATTTCCCGTCTGAGACAAGCTTTCCTAGCTGCCAACCAGGAAAAGCATTTAACCTTAGTTGGTGCCATGCTTTTCATATCTGCTTCTATGGCCCTATGAGGCAAGCTTTCTTAGTCACCAACTATGAAAAGCATTTATCCTTTGGTCCCATGCTTTTCCAAATCTGCTTGCATGGCTTTATCCCACATCCTGGTAGCTCCCTCACTTTTTTTTTTTTGAGTGTCTGTCCGCTGAGAATTTCCCATCACTGGCATGTTTCCATTTGATTGTGTCAGGAGTTGAAGGTGTGCCTTTGAAGCTGCTCATTTCTTGTAAGAACTGTGCCAATCTAGCTGCTTACCAATCATTTCAAGTATCTCCAGAAGGAGATATCCCATCCTGGATGGACCAATTGTCTACCTTTAGCCTCAGGCTGACTACAAAAAGTTTGTAGTCTGGATAGGAACTTGTCAAGGTCATCTGTCCAATCCATGCATCTCTCAGGAAAAAGGACTTTACTGCCATTTCCCACCTTACCGATGATGTCATTGATAATTTAGACTAAAGAGCCCTAATTGACCTCCAAGCTGAAATTCCACAAGTACTGGAAGCAGTATTGGTGCACCAAGAGCTACTTTGCATCTTTGCCTATACTTGTTTCATGTGACTTCTTTCTATAATGTTTTTTCTTCCTCAACATATCTCCACAACCACTTCATCATCTGACGGCCATCAAGTTCCTTATACCAAGGGCACTAAGTCTTAAGCCAGGCAGTTTTCCAGCTAACCAAGTGTAGCCCTTTGTCCTCCTTACTTTCAAATCATAGAAATCCCTTCTCAGTGAATCTAGCCTTGTTACCACCTTGGCAGGGATAGGAAATAAGGACATAACTTAGGTTGGCAAAGGTACCAACCAAGGTGAAATGTTTTTCCTGGCAATTGACAAGAAAAGCCTAAGAGAGGCTTTCAGATTGTCTCCTGGTGCTCTCTCTGTAATGAAGCTGAGGAAACTAATTGCCCCTTATACCTACACTGTAGAGTGACAACATTATTATGGAACTTATTTTTGGACCTACCATGAACTGAGTGAACCATGCCAGAAGACACAACAGACTTACTCAGCTGTTGGACTAGAAGAGGGGGAAGTAAAACTCAGAAACAATGGTGGAATATAATACCATCACGTGTATGGTGGTCCCTATGGGAGGAGAGAAATAGTAGGTGCTTCGAAAACAAGTCTGATCCTTTTGAGAAGGTCAAATGGTTGTGTATGACAACCATTTATTTTGGTGTAAAGAAGAAGGAATAGAACAGAATGCACAAATTTTTTACTTTATAGGAAACATGTTATCTAATAGGATTTGTATGCTATTTGAAATGCTGTAATTCAATTTTTGGAGGTCTCCAGCATATCCTTAATGCTGATGAATACAACCTTACCCTTATCATTTAAAAAAAAAAAAGGTTGGCAAAGTGATTCTTTCCCATCTTTCGAATACTTGGGGGACATAATTACATGGTACCTGCTATTGATAGGAGGTAGTAGGTAAGTATCCTATGAAATTAGTCTAGGTGCATGGACGCTGGTCCAGACATCATGATTAATTAAAAAGGTTTGCAAGGCGTCTAGCACAACATTTATCAATGTAAACTTGCCCCCCAGTGAAAAGTATTGTGTTTTCTCCATTAACTAGCTTTTCCCATATCTTTTCAATCATCCCATCCCATATCATCAAATCCGCGTGTTTGTTATCCAAAGGCATGCCCAGTTAAACAGTTGGTAACTGATGTTCTGCACCCCAGAATGTTGGCGAGTCACATCTGTCATTTCCTTGATTGGAAACAATCTTTTCTCCATAACCCTGAAACTGCTTCAAAAATTCAAAGGATCATCCTGATGAAACTAACTTGTTCACAAACGGGCTAGGAAGGTTTGGAGAGCTGTAAGCCCAACCAAGGGTCTCACACCTAGACAAGTCGTTGGAACTATCCCAACAACTGAGCAAGCATTGTGACAACTATATTAACATTGATCTAATAATGGGAGACACGTTGAGGATGAGACTTAGATCAAGGGAAATGGGAAAGATATCACACTGTCGTTGCCTGAAAAGTGAATGAACTTCAGTTTCAGAAAAACAAAAAAAAAAAAGAAAAAAAGTGAATGAACTCATATTAAGCGTTGTTTGACCCTGAGTCAACAGTAGGATAGTGAAGATGTGGAAGTAAGAGAGACTTCTATGAAGTCATTGCAGAATTGCCAAGGCAATCGATCTTAACCTAGATTTAGAAAATAACGAGGAAATCAAATGGCTAATCTTACAATGGATAAAGATCATTAATCAATGAAGAAATCAAAATTAAATTCAAATTTTAGAAGGTGCCAAGATAGGTTACCTATGATGTGCCTAAACAAAAAAGGCATGTTCCCATTCTCCACTGAATATTCTACTTTTTATATTTCACAAACCAAACTAAATGTAGTCCAACTATAATAGTAAACTATGGAGAACAATCAGTAACCTATGGCTAAAATATGGGGAAGCTCAAAAAGTAATATAGGAAATGGTAGAAAGACATCCCTCTGGAATGATGTGTGGGTTGGATAACTTCCCTGAAACAATTGCATCCTGTGATCTATAATTTGAACCAACAAAGGAGGATAGTAGCAGAAGTCAGAGCAATCAAGGATGGATCTATCTTTCAGGAGAATGTTGAATGATTGAGAAATAGATAGATTAGTAGATTTCTACCTGTCTCTGGACCAGGTAAACAACCTCAATACAAATGAGGACGGTTTAACAATGGTTGAGGGCCAACAATGGGAAGTTCACAGTAAAATCAGCTTATGGACATCTTGACAGGCCAACTGAAATGCTTCTACCATGGCGTTGGAAGATGACATGGAAAATCAAAGTACCTCACAAGGTGTCTTGTTTCACTTGGCTGGTAGCCGAGGAAGCAATACTAACTCAGGACAATCTTATGAAAAGGGGAAGGCAGTTATGCTCCAGGTTTTTCTTTTTTTGTGAAAAAGAAACAGGAACGAAAACTGTGGCAGGTCTTTTTGAATTCGAGGGGCATTATTTGGTCTATGCCAAGACACATTACAGATTTTCTAACATGCTGGAACAAAGAAGGGAATATATCGGGTCACAAGGAATGATGGAAGGTTGTCCCTACATGCATTTGGTGGCCAATTTGGAAGGAAAGGAATCAGAGATGCTTTGAAAATAAGAGCATCCCTTTCCAGAGTTTGGAATTGATCTACCTTATTACCTCTTATTTTTGGTATAATCATGTCCTCCCCAAAGAGGTGGAGGATGTTACTCGCTTCTTAGAGTTATTTTATGGTTTTGCTCTTTGTATACTCCTGATGTAATTACTACTGAAATACACCATTAATGTATTATTGTCTATAAAATGTTAACTTTATCCAAAAAATAAAAATAAAAATTAGTATGCTAAAGCACCTAAAGGTGTGACCCTAGTATTCAATGAAGTGAAGGAGAATTATGAGGTCTCAGGTTCAAATTCCAACGGAGGCAAAACATTAGGTGATTTTTTTTTTGTCTTTCTAAGCCTGGTGACTAGAGTTACCTACTACCTATGCTGGTGGGAGGTAGTAGATGCCTTGTTAAATAGGCTGCGTGCAAGCTGGCATGAACACCATTGCATAAAAAAAAGAGGCCTCTTTATAATCTAAGCCCACAATGGCACATCCAACCACATACAATTTAGAAATCAAATCGAAGAAACCAAGAGTTCTATGCCACCTAATGGTAATTGGCAACCAATTCCAATGGTTTAATTGAAAAAACAATATCCAAGAGTCCAAAACCCAAAGCCAGGAGACACAAACTTAGCCAAGCCAATATGGATGATAGTTTGTGAGAGGAAGTCTTAATTCGACTGAAGACACTTAAAGAGGATATTGTCACAACTATCAACACTGCTAATGTTGGCTGCTAATGCAGAGCATGTCATCAAATTTTGAAAAAGGAGAATTTTGTGAAGTTAGGAAAAGATCACGATGAAGAGGGATAGAGCAAATAATAAAATAATTGACGTGGTACCATAGACTCTGCAAAGAGAAGCACTCTTTATCTTTCTTCTGTAGAATTTGGATCTACAGTACATCATTTCAAAGTTCACACAACCTAGTCTAATTCGATTATACCTACTACTGTAAGGCTGGTCTTATTGTAAGAGAAAAGTAGAGCAGATATGAATTTACACTAGTGGGAAATAAAATAATATTGGTCGTATAAAGATGTATCTGCTTGGTTAAGATTATATCTGAAAGGTGAATATTTCTAGAGTTTAGTAGGAGATGGAATATTATTCTGGGTGTCAAGAGGGGGAAACAGATAGTAGATGGTATTCCTGAAGATATATTTCTTAGGAGACTCGACGGATGATTAGTTTATGCAGATGGCATTGAATAGGCTGTCCGAGTATGATTTATGATTGCTCGGTTGAATGTCTTGGGTAGGTAATGTTTTGATTTTATTCAGATTCAATCCAATTTGGGGCAAATTGGGTTTTAAGCAGGGTAATTGATGGATTAAATAAGGATCCCTTTTTTTTCTGGATTGGTATACTTTCAGTGTGAATATACAAGTTTGTAAAGAAAGATGGAATTTCATAGTGAACGTAGTTGACATCCGAACACCTTTGGTGTCTGAATCCTTTCAAGCAGATACATATTTTATGTGGTTGATTTTGGAATATTAATGACTTTAGCTAATTTTTCCATCAATCTTGGATGGAGCCAAAGATTCACTATTTTTTGGCTTTGGGGTATGATGGAATAAAGCAAAATG
>JAPFFP010084597.1:0-21824 GCA_026153255.1 Solanum medicagineum | reverse complement strand
GCGATTGTACCTCACGCGCCACGTCAGCAACTACCCTGTGCCTACTTGTTTAGGAATTGCCAAGTTGAGGGTCATATTTGTGCACTATGAAAGTTTGAGTTCCAACTTAAAAAGTTTTGCCAAGTTACAGGTTATCTTTGTGTATTATGTCTTTTATTTAAGAATAACTTATTTCCAACCAAACACCTCTTAACCAATACCATACAAAACAAATTAATAGAAGTTATCATTTCAAATTTTCAAATACTTTTGATAAGTTATTCTTGAAAGTTGCACTATGCTGATCGCAATTTTTTTCAAAAATATTTGATTTAAAAAATATGATATATATATATTTGTAAATTTTAAAAATTATTTAAAATAATCATAAATTTGTACTATCATTCTATAATAAACAGAACTTGATTGCAATTTTTTTCAAAAATATTTGAAGATTTCAAAAAATATGATATATATTTGTAAATTTTAAAAATTATTTAAAATAACCATAAATTTGTCTTATCATTCTATAATAAACATACTAACAATATAGACAAGCTCAATAAATTAATCACATACTCAAATTTGTCTAAACTAACATAATTAATTGCATACTCAAATTTGTCTAAACAAACAATATGGACAAGATCATATCTTTTTTATAAAATATAAAAAGTTAGAACTTTGAGGTAATTTTTAAATATTTAAGGCTTTTCAAATACTAATCTAAAGTTCTCAAATACTATTTTTTTTTCCCGATTATTTGGGAACTTAGGAATTCATCAAATATATTTGTCAAATTTTATGATCAAACACCACTTCTCAAATTTTTTCTCATATTTTCCCAATTTTGCCTAAAAACTTTTGGAGCCAAACGACACCTTAATTGTCACAATCCAAAATGGGATGTGATGACACTTGCCTTTAACTCATCGAGGCAAGTCAGCCTAAATCAGGAATAACAAAATAATGCAGAAAATAAAGATGAATAAGCATAAGGAACAAGAACCATAATCTAAACTATCCTAAGATTGGTGTCACATGTATAAGCCGCTACTTTAACAGAATTTGAAGAAATTTATACAAGTCTCAATGTCTTTGTTTCTTAAATAGAAAAAAAAAAAAACAGTATCTAAACAAAAGTCTAAAGGGTCTATCGAAAAGGACTAGTACCACCATTCAAACTGTCTTAGAGCTTGGACCAAGTAGGAAAATGAAGAGATCAGGAGTTACCAAGCCCAATGCCTACACAGGTATAAAAGCAAGGGTGAGTACCCAACAAATGTTTTCTATGCCTAAGTAAAGCAATGAGGAACACGAGTACTCCTACCATCCCAATCATTGTCGACGACACAAGCCTAAGGCCTAGACGTGACACGGCAAATGATGGACCTGAAGGAACCCCAAACAAGCCTCTTAACTTATCATTACATATCATTGATCGCGGAAGCATGTAAAAGATATAAAATGATACTAAGGGGCACAGGGCCTAAGGGTATCTTGGAAAACAACATCATCAAGAGACAAGGAGTCCAAGCTCATACCATAGATACATAACTTGTCCAACAAACACCTCTAAATACATACATAGAGCGGGGGCCAAGACAAAGTTACCGGGATCACCCTCATAGTCAAAATATAAGATAAGAAAGTGTCTCAAAATACATAGATAATAGCAACATAGACTAAAGTCTCCGAAGTGGAGGACTCACCAACTAGCCTTGAGTAGAACCAATCTATCCACGTGGAGAAGGAGGATGATCAACTTGAACGCTGATTCCTACATGGTGATATCAGGTAGGCAAGAGCATGCATTAGTTTGTTTGAATGTACTAAGTATGTGGGAGCCAATGCAACAATAGTTAAACTTCATAGTCAACATGCATAATAATACACAATAGGCATGATATAGTAATGTGACATGTATGATCAATGCATAAGTAAAACATGCTTAAGTAACTCATGCTAATATAGGGTGTCATTAGTGAGGCATACACTAACTAGATTTCTAAAGTATAAACCTCTTGGTCGGTTGATGATGATCTCACCCTATCACCTTGGTGGTGTGGTACGAACCCCTCACATGGTTGATTATAATCACACCTTATCACCCTGGTGGTGAAGTACAAACCCCTCACATAGTTTGATGAGTACAAACCCCTACCTCGGTTGATGATGATCTACCCTATCACCCTGGTGTTGTGGTACAAACCCCTCACATGGTTGATGGGTACAAACCCTCACATCGATTGTCCGGGCTCTTAGTCCCCGGAATTGGGAATGGACTATTGCAACACATTATATAGAACATATCATGTACATAAGCTCATTTCATCATTAAAACATCATTCATATCATATCTCATGCTTTGGACCTTCAATTCCATAAGAAACCCTAGCTGGACATTTTATCAAACATTTGGGGTGTGCGTGATGAAGGTAAAAGATCATGCAATTTAGAGATGAAATCATGCAAGAAAATCTGTAGTAAAATCATCAATCAACACCTTGCAAGACCCTCAAGACATTCACATCAAAACCCCTTATCAAAACCAACATTAGATCCAAGATTTAGAGCTCAAAACATGCTAAAATAACCATACTTCATGAACTAAAACCACTGTGCAGTAAATTTCTCAATATACAAGACCCACATGTAAAATCAACTTTAAATCATGTAATATTAGTAAAAAAGAGGCTTAGGCACCATGGGTGAAAGGACCCAATGGTTCAATACCACATACCTTAGCTTTGGAGAAGTTCTTGGTGAGGTTTGAAAATGAAGGCTTGAAGCTTGAAGATAATCCTTAGCTTGGGATGAGGGTTTTGAGTCTTGAATTTTGGAATGAAAATATGGTTATGTGTTGTGAGTATTGGGAAATATTTAGGATGATATGATGGTGAAATAAGGCTAAGTATAGGTAAAAATACATTTAGGAACACTTAGGCCTAAGACTTAAGAGTCTTGAACCGAGACAACAAAACTGGGCAAAATTAACACTGCTCCGCAATAGAGGCGCGTTGCGGAGCCATCACAGATCGCCTCTGGAAATTGAGTTTTGAAAAAATCAAATCTTGCTACGATTGTTGTAAAATCGGGGTTAGACCCTTTTCCCTCTAATTTGGGCCCCTGAACAAGAATATGAAGTCGGATTTTCAAAATAACAAATGAAATTTTAGATATATGAAAATTAAGATTCTGGGTACTTTCGAGGCACGTTTTTAGACACTTTTTGGGGTTGTTTCAATATCTCCCCATTGGGAAGATTCGTCCCCGAATGTAGAAGAGACGTATAAGATAAGAATAATCATGAACAAATCAGCCCCCAACATGGATGCAACATTACATTTAAACATCACTTTAAAAATCTCAACATAGGTGTAAAATCATCATAAGTTGTCAACTTAAACATAAATACACATGAATGATATAGGGCTGACATATAAGACTTGATATCACATAAAGGACTTAGAATTAGTACCTTGGAGTTGAGTGGAGTGGAAAAGATAAGGATACCACTTTTGGATATCTGCTTTGCCCTCCTAAGTAGCACTTTTGACTTGTTGGTTCCTCCAATGGACTTTAACGGATGCCACCTCCTTCTTCCTCTATCTCTTTATGTGCCTATCCAAGATCTGAACCGGAACCTCCACATAAGTCAAGTTATCCTCAACAACACCCATCACATCAAGAGGTACAATGGCATTAGGATCACCAACATATTTCCTCTACATAGAAACATGAAATACTGGATGAATCAAATTCATTTCACTAGGAAACTTCAACTCATAAGCTACCTTGCCAACCCTCTTTATCAGCTCATAAGGACCAACATACCTTGGACACAATTTCCCCTTTTTGCCAAAATGGACTACACCTTTCATTGGAGAAACTTTCAAATAGACCCAATCACCCACTTTGAATTCAAGGTCTCTTCTTCTCACATCGGCATAGGATTTTTGACGACTTTGGTCTGTCCTCAACCTTTCTCTAATCATCTTAACCTTCCCAATAGCATCCATAACCAGATTTTGGTCCCAACAAAGACACCTCTCCAACCTCAAACCAACGCACCGATGATCTACAATGTCTCCCATAAAGAGACTCAAAAGGAGCCATGCCGATGCTAGAGTGATAGCTATTGTTGTAGGCAAACTCTATCAATGGAAGATGGTTATCCTAACTACCTTTAAGCTCCATGAAACAAGCCCTAAGCATATACTCAAGTGTTTGAATTTTCCTTTTGGCTTGGCCATTTGTTTGAGGGTGAAAGGTCGTATTAAGGGGGACTTTGGTACCAAGACCCCTTTGAAAAGATCTCCAAAAGTGTGAAGTAAATTGTGCACCATGATTCGATATGATGGATAAAGGAACCCCATGTAACCTTACTAACTCATGGATGTACAACCTTGCATACTCTTGAGCCCCATATGTAGTTTTAACTATAGAATATGAGCCGATTTTGTCATTTTATTAATAAAACCTTTCCTAGTCTTCAGAAACCCAACCACAAAATCCATACTAGTTACCTCCCACTTCCAAGTAGGAATCTCTATGTCTTGGGTTAGGCCACCCGACCTTTGATGTTCGACTTTGACTTGTTGACAACTATGGCAACTGGAAACAAATTTAGCAATGTCCCTCTTCATGCCTCCCCACCAATACACATCCCTCAAGTCCCTATACATTTTGGTGGAACCGGGGTGAATTGAGTAAGAAGAATTATGGGCTTCATCAAGAATTCTCTCCCTCAAACCATCAACATATGGCACACACAACCTACCTTGGTATCTAAGGGCCTCATCACCCCCTTGGGAGAAAACCTCTATTTCTTTTTCACCAAGGCCTTCAATTCAAGCAAGGAGGAGTCCAAATCTTGTTTTTCTATCACCTCATCAACCAAGGAAGATTTAGAACCATCAAGAACAACTACACCATTACCTATATCTTCCAACCTAGCCCCCAATCTGGCCAATCTATGCACCTCCCTAGCCATTTCCCAATCACCACCATTCATATGAGCTAGACTACCCATAGACACCCGACTCCAAGCATCCACCACAACATTTGCCTTGTTGGGATGGTAATGTACACTCATGTCATAATCTTTGAGAAGTTCTAGTCACCTTCTTTGCCTCAAGTTGAGATCTTTTTGTGTGAAGACATATTAAAGGCTCTTATGATCGGTGAAGACATCAACATCACCCCATACAAATAATGATGCCAAATCTTTAATGCAAACACCACGACGGCTAATTCAAGATCATGAATTCATGCACTTTGAGTTGCCTAGAAGCATAGGCTATGACCTTACTATTTTGCATTAGCACACAACCCAAACCAACTCTAGATGCATCACAATACACAACAAAACTCTGAAGCCCATCCGGTAGTGACAATATAAGAGCGAATACAAGTCTATGTTTCAATGTTTGGAAGCTTTTCTCACATTCATCAGTCCTTTCAAACGTAACCTTCTTTTGAGTCAATTTTGTCATAGGGGAAGCAATGGAGGAGAACCCATTCACAAACCTTATATAGTAACCCGCAAGGCCCAAGAAACTCCTAATATCCAACGAGGTCAATTTCTAATCACATCGGTCTTCTTAGGATCCATCTTAATACCATCTCCCGACACCACATGACCCAAGAATGCAACCTCCTTCAACCGAAACTCACACTTTTCATAGTTAGCATACAATATTTCCTCTCTCAATCTTTGCAACACAACCCTCAATGATCCATATGCTCTTCTCTACTATGTGAAAAGATCAAAATATCATCAATGAAGACCATAACAAAGGAATCAAGGTAGGGTTTGAAGACCCTATTCATTAGGTCCATGAAGATGGCTGGTGCATTAGTCAAACCAAAGGACATCACCACAAATTCATAATGCATGTATCTTGTCTGGAAGACCGTCTTAGGAATATCACACTCCCTCACCCTCACTTGATGATACCCGGACCGAAGATCAATATTAGAGAAAAAGCTAGCCCCTTGCAATTGGTCAAATAAGTCATCGATCCTTGGAAGAGGATATTTATTCTTTGTAGTAACCCTATTGAGTTTCTAGTAGTCAACGTACATCCTAAGTGACTCATCCTTCTTCTTTACAAACAACACTGGAGCACCTCAAGGTGATTGACTACGTCTAATAAATTCCTTTTCCAACAAATCTTTCAATTGCTCTTTTAACTCTTTCAACTCCGTTGGGGCCCTATGGTAAGGGGGAATGGAGATAGGGTGAGTATCGGAAGAAGATCCATGCCAAAGTCTATCTCCTTTTCAGGAAGGACACCGGGAAGGTCATTTGGGAACACATCAAGAAACTCACTTACAACCAGAACTGACTCGATGGAAGGGACTTTGGACTCCACATCTTTAACCCTCACAAGATGATACAAACACCCCTTGGAAATCAACCTATGAGCTTTAATGCATGAGATGAACCTACCCCTTACCACCACATCATGATTTTCCCACTTAAGAACAACTTCATTTGGGAATTGAAACTTGACCTTACAAGTTCTACAATCAATAAAAGCATAGTATGCATGCAAACAATCCATCCCAAGAATAACATCAAAATCAACCATATTTAATTCAATAAGATCACAAGATAAGATTTTATGCAAGATGCAAACCGGACAATTTAGACACCCTCCTAGTAATAATAGATGCAATAATAGGAGTAGACACCTCATATAACTCATGCAACAACTCCGACTCAACATGAAACTTTTTACCAACAAAAGGGGTAACAAAGGAAAGGGATGCACTCGGATCAATCAAAACATATACATCAAGATCAAAGATTTTCAACATACCAATAACAACATCGGGGACCTCACCAACCCCTTGCCTCCCATGTAGAGCATAAAATCGATTGTGCCTTGGGGCACTACCTTGAAGACCACCTCTACCCAATGGAAGCGTATTTGCACCCCGAACCTTGCCATGGTTTCTTGGACAATCTACCTTCTTGTGACCAAGTTCTCCAGAACCAAAACATGCATTAGAATCTTTCAAACATGGGCCTCTATGATTCCTTGCATAACTAGGACACACATCAATAGGAGCCACACCACCAGTACCTTATGGCCTAGCGAAGTCATTGGCATACCCTCTATTAGTAACATGAGAAGGCCCTTGGCCTTGACGAAATCTAGTACCCTTTGGAACTTGCCCTCAAAACGGGCCCTCTTGGCCTCATGGCCCTTCCACTTTCTCAAATTTCTTCCTCCATTTGCTCGGCGCATGTCATTAGCCGAGACAAGTCCATGTCACCAATAGGCATGGCGGACCAACAATCCTCACTTACTAAGTCGGAGACCCCATGACAAACTTATTCATCCTTGACCTAGGATCGACCAGCAAGTGAGGAGCATACTTTAAAAGTTGATTAAATTTGAGGGCATACTCCTTCACACTCAAAGCACCTTGTTTCAAGTTCATAAACTCTACCAACTTTGCCTCCCTGAGCTCAAGAGAGAAAAATCGATTAAGGAAGGCCAATTTGAACTCCTGCCAAAGCACCATATTACCAACCCCCTTCTGACCCTTCTATTGCTCATACCAAATTTGGGCTACCCCTTTGAGTTGGTAAGCCACCAACTCTGCCTTTTCATTTGGCCCAACATCAATGATATTCAAGATTTTGTAGACCTCATTAATGAACTCTTGTGGGTCTTCATCCACCTTTGACCCATGCAAAATCAGAGAATTCATTCTCATGAAGTCTCTTACCCTAGCTCCTGGTATTAGCATGACGGGTTTGGGCCCCTTGTTAGATTTGGTTGGCCACCACATGGGCAAACGTAGTAAGAGCATCTCAAAGCTCACCATTGTTAGGTTGCTCCTCGGGAGTTTGGGCCCATCTTTCTCTAGTGTTTGGCATGATATAGCATAACAAAGAACAATCGTTGGGGGGAAAAACTCACAACAACTCTATAGCATAACATAGAACATGAAGAAGGGAAGCATTTCCTAAAATGCCTCATAGCCTCCTATTCATAGTCATGGCGCACTTCACAACCATGAATAGGACTCTAATCGACACAGTGTGTTGGACTCCGAGGATCTATCAACCTAGTGCTCTGATACCAAGCTTGTCACGACACAAGCCTAGGGCCTAGACGTGACACGACGAATGGGGAACCTAAAGGAACCCCAAATAAGTCTCTCAACTTATCATTACACATCATTGGTCACGGAAGCATGTAAAATACATAAAATAATACTAAGGGGAAAAAGGGCTATGCATAGCTTGCAAATCAACATCATCAAGAGACAAGGAGTCAAAGTTCATACATAGATACATAACTTGTCCAACAGACACCTCTAAATACATAGATAGAGCAGGGGCCAAGACAATGTAACCGAGCTCACCCTCATAGTCAAAATAGAATACAAGAAAGTGTCTTAATACATAGATAATAGCAACATAGACTAAAGTCCCCAAAGTGGAGGACTCACCAACTAGCTTTGAGTAGAACCGATCTAGCCACATGGAGGAGAAGGATGACAAACTTGAATGCCGGTTCCTACATGGTGATATCATGTAGGCAAGAGTATGCGTTAGTAAGTTTAAATGTACTAAGTATGTGGGATGCAATGCAATAATATATAAGTATCATAGTCAACATGCATAACTATAGACAAAAGGCATGATATAGTAATGTGACATGTATGATCAATGCATAAATAAAATATGCTTACGTAACTAATGCTCATATAGGGTATCATTAGTGAAGCATAGACCAACTAGATTTCCAAAGTGTAAGCCCCTTGCTTAGATGATGATGATCTCACCCCATCACGCTGGTGGTGTGGTACGAACCCCTCACATGGTTGATGATAATCAGACCTTATAACCCTGGTGTCGAAGTACAAACCCCTCACATGATTTGATGAGTACAAACTCCCACCATAGTTGATGAGTATAAACCCCCACCTCAGTTGATAATGATCTCACCTCATCACCTTGGTGGTGTTGTACAAACCCCTCACATGGTTGATGGGTACAAACCCCCACCTTGGTTGTCTAGGCTCTTAGTCCCCCTGATTAGGAATGGTCTATTGCAACACATTATATAGAACATATCATCATTTCATCATTAAAACAACATTCATATCTGGTCTCATGCTTTGGACCTTCAATTCCACAAGAAATCCTAGCCGGACATTTTATCAAACATTTGGGGTGTGTGTAATGGGGGCAAAAGACCATGCAATTTAGAGATGAAATCATGCAAGAAAATCTGTAGTAAAACTATCAATAAACACCTTGCAACACCCCTAAGACATTCACATCAAAACACCTCATCAAAACCAAGATTAGATCCAAGATTTAGAGCTCAAAACATGCTAAAATAACCATGCTTCATTAACTAAAATCACTGTGTAGTAAATTTCTCAATATACAAGACCCACATGTAAAATCAACTTTAAATCATGCAATATTAGTAAAAAGGAGGCTTAGGCACCATGGCTGAAAGGACCCAATGGTTCAACACCACATACCTTAACTTTGGAGAAGTTCTTGATGAAGTTTGAAAATGGAGGCTTGAAGCTTGAAGATAATCCTTAGCTTGGGATGAGGGTTTTGAGTCTTTAATTTTGGAGTGAAAATATGACTATGTGTTTTGGTGAGTATTGCAAAATGTTTAGGATGATATGAGGGTGAAATAAGGCTAACTATAGGTAAAAATATGTTTGGGAACACTTAGGCCCAAGACTTAAAAGTCTTGGATTGAGACAACAAAACTGGGCAAAGTAAACACTGCTTTGCGACAGAGGCGTGTCGTGGAGCTGTCGTGGATCACCTCTGGTTATTGAAATTTCGAAAAAATCAAATCTTGTTACGGTTGCTCTAAAATCAGGGTTAGACTCTTTTTCCACTAATTTGGACCCCTTGAACAAGAATATGAAGTCGAACTTTCAAAATACCAAACAGATTTTTAGATATATGGAAAACAAGATTCTGGGCACTTCCGAGGCATGTTTTTAGGCACTTTTTGGGGTCGTTTCAACCATATACCTCTAAAACTACAACCCTACACACTAGAAAACCATTACTATTTCAAGAAGTCATAATCATCTAGGAACAATTATCTAGGACTTATATATCAACAAATGGCTCAATAATTCACTTATAATTCAATAATAAGTGAAGTGCAGGAGTGTCACGACCCAAGCCTAGGGCCTAGACATGACACGGCGAATGGGAAACCCATAGGAACCCCAAATAAGCATCTTAGCATATCAATCACACATCCTTGGTCGCGGCACGACCACCAATTGAGGGGGGGTCTCATGCCTTAACCACCTTGTTATGGGTGATATGCCTGTACTACCATGTTGTGGGGTAGATACCTTGACTACCTTGTCAGTGGGTGACATGCTCATACTACCATATTGAGGGGTAGACACCTTGACCACCTTGTCGGGGGGGTGGGGGTGGTGACATGCACATACTACTATGTTGAGGGGTAGGTACCTCAATCACCTTCCAAGGGAGTGACATGCCTTAGATTTCAAGTAATAGCTTGCTTGGTCTATGATTATAGTCTTTTCCTACACATGTATTACGTACTATACAAGTTATATGATTTATAAGCATGTTTTACTCCAAGCATTGATCATGCATGCCATATTGACACTATACTTATCCATTGCTTATTATTATGTATTCTAACTATATTGGCTTATGTCTTGTTGCATTACATCCTACATACTCAACATATTCAAACGTACTAACACATACTCTATGCCTACATGATGTTACCATGTAGGAACCAGAGCACCTCTTGATCATCCTCCATGTGACTATTTTTGGCATTTTGGAAGATAAGCTTTGGTGAGTCTTCAAGTCCGAAGACACTAGATATGCCACCTTACTATTTGATATCTCTTTATGTTGAACACTTGATATTATGGGGGTGACCCCGTAAAGTGTCTTGTCCCCCGCTCCAATCTATGTTAGAGGTGTTATTGGAACAATTAATGTACTTATGCTATGAGCTTGACTCTTGAGTATTTTATGACTATCAATGACTTCCCTTAGTCCTCTTTTCCCTTATTTATATCTCTTGTTGTTGTTATTTTGCTTCTGCGACCAAGGATGTGCGATTGATATGCTAAGAAGCTTGTCTTGGGTTCCTACGGGTTCCCCATTTGATGTGTCATGTATAGGCCCTAGGCTTGGGTCATGACAAACTTGGTATCAGAGCATTAGGTTTTTAGTCGTCCTCGGAATCCAACACACCGCATCAATTAGAGTCTTGTTCATGATTGTGAAATGCACCACAACTATAAGTAAGAGGCTATTAGGCGTTTTAGGAAATGTTTCCCTTATTCATGGTCTATGTCATGTTATAGAAAATAGGTAAGGGTCTTCCCCTAATGAATGTTCTTTGCTATCCTATATCATGCCGATTCCAAAAGGAAGAAGAGCTCGTACCCCCGAGGAGCAACCAACTCCTCCCGCCCCTCAAGCCCCTCAAAGAGGAGGGGTAGGCCAAGATGAATTTCGTGATGCTATTGCAATGTTGGCCCATCCTATGACCAACCAAATCAACCAAAAGGCCTAAGCCCTTCATGTTCCTACTCCGACCTCAAGGGTAAGGGATTTTACTAGGATGAATCCACCGGAATTCCATGGGTCCAAGGTGGATGAAGATCACCAAGAATTCATTGATGAGGTGTAAAAGGTGTTGTCTATTATGGGGGTTAATTCGGAGGAGAAGGCGGAGTTGACGGCCTACCAATTCAAAGGATGGCTCAAATTTAGTTCACTCAATAGAAGAGGGAGAAAGGGAATGATAATGCTATCCCTTGGGAAGAGTTCAAAGCGACATTTCTCAACCTGTTCTTTCCTTTCGAGCTAAGGGATGCTAAGATGATGGAGTTTATGAACCTTAAGCAAGGTTTCATTAGTGTGACGGAATATTCCCTCAAGTTCAACCAACTCTCCAAGTATGACCCACAATTTGTGGCCAAGCTATGACTTAGGATGTGTGATTGATATGCTAAGAGGATTGTTTGGGATTCCTATGGGTTCCCATTCGCCGTGTCACGTCTAGGCCCTTGTCTTGGGTCGTGACAAGGAGAGGACAAAAAAATTTCAAGTAATCATGATACATGTCTGTCCTACGATACACATTTAATGATCACCTCAAGACGGAATCCATGAGGGTCTAACATAGTCCATATGTTTAACATCCTGAAAATTTCTAAGCTCAGATCCGGACTGTCCTTGTTATGCATATAGGATCATATTGAGTGTTTCTAACTTTGCATATAGGTGTTAAGGCAAATTCTTTGGGGGGATAATAAATTTGAGATGTATCAAGGTCACAATAATCCCTTCACAAAAAGTTAAGTTAAAACCTTCTTTACTGTTGAGTCTTGATATAAGTGAAACGACCCCAAAAAGTGCTCGAAAATGTGCCTCGGAAGTGCCCGAAATCGTAATTTCTATATATCTAAAATTTCATTTGTTATTTTGAAAATCCGACTTCATATTCTTGTTCAGGGGGAAAATTGAGTGGGAAATAGGTCTAACCCGAATTTTAGAGCAACTGTATCAAAATCCAAAAATTGCAAAAATGCAATTTAGGAGGGTTAACTTTAAAGGGAAATATCTCTTAGCACACAAGCATTGGGTGGCCCATGACCTATCAAATTAAATCTATGTGAATTTGCTTTCCAATACACTTAGTTTCACCTCATTCTGAATTTGGATGAAGAATTTATGCCCATTTTCGTAGAACTCGTTTGTGCAGAAATGCAAATTCCACTGAGTAATCCGCGTCGAAGCGTCACGGACCAGTGTTATTTTGGTCCTATATTTTTTTGGAATTTAGTCAAAGACTTTCAAGTCTTGGGCCTAAGGGTTCCCATACTTAAAAATACCCATACTTAGCCTTATTTCACCCTCATATCATCCTAAACATTTCCCAATACTCACTCAAACCCTTAGTCCTATATTTCTCTAAAGATTCAAGTCTCAAACCCTTATCCCAAGATAAGGTTTTCCTTCAAGGTTCTTCTTCAAGCTTCAAGTCTCCATCTCCAAAATTCTTCAAGGTTTCTCCAAAAACTAAGGTATGTGGGTTTCTTTCATGGGTTCCTTTCGCCCATGATACTTAAGCCTCCTTTTACTCAAATTGCATGATTTAAAGTTGATTTACAAATGAGTCTTGCATATTATGAGATTCACTACACCCTATGTTAAAGCTATATAAAGTGTTCATATCCAATAAGAAAGAGGCCACTGTCAGCAATTAACCTAACTGAAGGTTAGGGTCGAATCCACAGGGAATACAGGGTTTGACTATGAGAAGTCACTATCAATCATTTTGAGTATCCATAACTAAAATCTCTAATCGAGGGGGGGGGTTGTGATTCAAGCAAAAAATAAAATGAATACTATACTACGAACGAAAAAATACTCAATTTTAGGGACAACTTGGGAATTGTGTTCCCCATGGTTCTTTGACTCGATTACCCTAGGTAACATAACTACAATTGGAGATTCGCATGCAGGATAGTTACTTAGGTTCTTCCAGCCCTTTTATAAAGGTGAAGGTCAAATTTCACCATGGCGCTTGGTCGGCTACCATGGCGTGCCAACTAACCTTACCTATTGTCCCAGTCAACCTCCTCTTGGTCAGGTTTGGTTGATTAGACGAGAAAATATCAATTGAATTCTTTCATCTACTTTTCTTTTCCTATTCGTCACTACCTTGGTCGGGATCGTGATAGTAGGCGGAGTTTGGTGTTGGCCATCACCAAACCACAATCATAATGAAGGGAAGTAGATAGTACATGCAAAACCCCAATCATACAAATGCAATAAACCTGGGTTATCTTAAGTCAAATACCCTTAGTTCCCACAACCCCAAGTTGTGGGCGCTTAGCTACTCATGACTAAGGCAAAACCAACAAAAATGCAAATGAAAGATATGATTGAGAATTTTATCCAAGGCAATGAAGAATGAAAATACCACAAGTTGCAAACCACAAGCTTGATAGATTGATAATAAGCACAAAGCAAGGTTTACAATCCCCAAAATAGGGTTTTCCAAGAGAAAAAGATAATCTAAGCTAAAAACCTAAAAGTTTCATTGAGAGTATATTCAAAGATGATATTCTCTTCTTTGTTTCGAATCTCCCCTAATAAAACCCTACCTCAAACTATATATAGTGTTTACAAAATAACACTAAAAAGTACACAGAAGACAGCTAGCAGCTGGTACGCCTTGTAGGCTTACGAGTCGTAATTGGGGTCTCGTATCAGGTTCTTGGCATCTTGGACTCAACTGGTATGATCTATTAGTATGAGTCTAGCCCAAGTTATGACTCGTATACTCCTCTTGTAGTCTACGCCTTCAGTTTTTGGTCCAATATTTTGGCTCTCTGATTCCTGCTACGAGTCAACCTATACAAGTCGTAGTGAAACTTACGATTCGTAGGATGGCCTCGTAGGGGTGGCCTCCACTTAGCAGGTTTCTGAGTTTTGGTCTCTATTTCTTGTGACGGCCATACCCTACAACTCGTATATTAGGCTTCGACTCGTAGGTGAGCTCGTATGTCTTATACTTCAGCAAAATCTGCAATTTTTCTCCAAAATCATGCCAACCTAACGTTTCTGCAAGAAAAACACACAAACACATAAAAACCATAAAAAGTTGCATAAGAACTCATAGAATCCCTTGTCTTAGGCATCAAATGTGTTGTATTTTGACAGCACATCAACATCCTCAACTTAGAATTGTTGCTTGTCCTCAAGCGACGACTCAATCTACATAGACAATGAAAAATACATAGTAGTTATACCAATGACATATACATCTTTCACTCTAATCTAGGTACCTAACTATCATTTTAAAAACCATATTGTAAAACTACTGAAAACAACAAAAACATGATTATTAATTTGACAGCTCAACTATGATAATTTAAGGAGCATCAACTATCCACAATCACCGGTACAGCCATATGCTAATCAAGTAGTGCAAATGCCCTCACAGAAAAAAAGTCCCTCTTACTCACTCAAGAAGCATTTAGAATTCAGGGACTGAGGAAGCATTCTCACTCTCACAATTGAAATTCATGCACACTGATTAACACCATAGGTTTTCCTCTATACTCATCTTCTGGCTTGGTGATAAAGTGGATTTGGATCACTTTAGGACTTATAGGTTTGTAACATAGGTTCAGGAGGGTTTGGTATGACATTTTAGGTAACTAGTGACTAAAAGTTATCCTTGAACCATGTTTACCAACACTTTTTGCTTTCATAACCCAACCCTTTTTATTAAATCCACCCTTATTCTCTTGTCTCAAACTTTTTCTCAAGTGCTTTCTTTCTATTTTCAGCTGCGCCTTATCTTTTAACTCAATTCTTTCTACTTTTTCTCAATTCAAGTCACTTTTCTTTTCTTTTTCTTCACTCGGCTTATGATTTTTCATTTCTTTCTTTATTTCCCAACTAACCACCTCATTGTCATTACTTTACCACAATAAGGGCCACCCTCAACTTAGGCTTTTAGCCTGAGGTGAAGTACACAATATCCATTCCCCAAACAAGGGCTACAATTTGTAGCCACTCTCAACCTAGGCTTTTAGCCTCTATTAAGGTTCACATGTTCAAGGATAGATCAGAGCCAATATCAAGGTATTTAAGCTAGCAAGGTGTCAAGAAAGAATGAATACATAAGAAGCTCAAAAATTTGGAACAGGGGATTCACTCACTCATTTGGTGGGTCATTGAGGCTAAAAATGGGTTCACTCAAAGAACAAAGGCCTAAAATCCTTTCACATCAACCACATCACCAAACCGGTCTTATAGTACTAAGGCAAGTTCTGAGTCCATACAAGATGCATGAATGAGGTAAACTAAGCTCACAATACACATGGAATTGCACCCATAATCAAGTATAGACTCACAGGTCATGCTTTAAGCCTCAGCTTACCTTTACATTTTCAGAACAAACATCACCAGATCATCAAAATGCATGAGTGCATCAATAATCACAATCTCAAAAATTTGGAGGGTACCCAATTTTTCAAATCATTCAAAGAGCATTTAAAGACTATGTGTATGCCAACAGATAACACTACTATGAATTTACACATTATCTACACTACCTAAATATGCCAGTTCAATAGAAAAGTAAACATCTATAACATCCCACACCCCACCAAAATAGAGTACTTTGTCCTCAAAGTACGAACACATAGAGAGGTATAAGGGGCATACCTTAGGTTGCCTCCTAGGAAGCGCCTGATTTATTGTCGCGGCATGACAATAAGCTTTTGTGCTTATGCCTTCTCAAGGTTCCAGTTTTCCACTATATTGATTTCTTCCATGGCACCCATGTACAATTTGACCCTCTGTCCATTGACTTTGAAAGTCTTGCCATCCCTGCTTTCTAACTCAATGGCTCTTTAACTCAAAACGCGTACGACTCTGAAAGGCCCCATCCACTTAGATTTGATTTTCCTAGGAAACCACCTAAACCTAGAGTTATAAAGCAAAACTAAGTCTCCTAGAGCAAATTGGTGATTTTCAATTCAGCGATCATGCTGAGCTTTCATTCGTTTCTTGTATAAGGCGGAGCTCTCATATACATGCATCTAAAACTCATCAAGTACATTTATTTGCATTAATCTGGATGTTGCTACTTCATTCCAGTATATATTCAACTTCTTTAGTGCCCATAGTGCCTTGTGCTCAAGCTCAACTGGCAGATGACAAGCTTTCCCAAATACCAATTGATAAGGGGACATTCCAATTGGAGTTTTGAAAGCTGTGCGATAGGCCCATAAAACATCATCCAACTTCCTTGACCAATCATTGCGATTCACACTCACTGTTTTGGATAAGATTTGCTTTATTTCCCTATTTGATACTTCTATTTGCCCACTTATTTGAGAATTGTACGGGGTTGCCACTTGGTGCTTCACACCATATCTTTCGAGAAGAGCTTTGAACAGTCGGTTGTAAAAATGAGAACCTCCATCATTGATGATTTCCTGAGGTGTACCGAACCTGGAAAAGATGTTTCTCCGGAGAAACCCGGTAACACTTTTACCTTCATTGTTCGGTAGGGCTATGACCTCCACCCATTTAGAGACATAATCAACTACAACCAAAATGTACTTATTGCCATAAGAGCTTACAAAGTGTCCCATAAAGTGAATTCCCCAAACTTCGAATAGTTCTATCACCAAAACAAGATTTAGAGAAATTTCGTGCCTTCGTCAGACCGCGCCCTCTTGTTGACATCTATCATAAGACTTTACATAATTATGGGCATCTTGATGTATAGAAGACCAATCGTAACCATATTATAACACCTTGTAAGCAGTTCAAGCTCCACTGTGATGGCCACCCACCAATGAAGAGTGGTATGCTTGAAGAATACTCGTCATTTCAACTTCTGGGACACATCTGCGGATGATCCCATCTGCACAAACATAAAACAGATATGGCTCATCCCAGAAGAACTTTTTTACATCGTGCATAAACTTGCGAAGTTGATGGGTGTTTAGATCCGAAGGCACTATATCACTCACCAACTTGTTGGCATAGTCTGCAAATCAAGGTATAAGATCATGTGAGGCCGCCAAAACTCTCTCATCGGGGAATGAATCATTGATGTCAAGTCCATCGTCAAACTTCACCATAACTTCATCTTCCAATCTAGAAAGATGGTCTGCTACCTGGTTTTATGTCCCCTTTCTATCAATCACATCAAAATTGAATTCTTGCAAGAGGAGTACCCATTTGATCAGTCTTGGTTTTGCATCCTTTTTAGCCATCAGGTATTTGAGTGCTGCATGGTCTGTGTGCACGATCACCTTAGCTCCCAACAAGTATAAACAGAATTTTTCAAAGGCAAAAACTAAGGCAAGCAATTCTTGCTCGGTGACTGTATAGTTTTTCTGGGTTGCATTTAGAGCTTTGCTAGCATAATAGCTCAGATGCAAAATTCTCTCCCTTCACTGCCCCAACACCACACCTAGCACAACCCTGCTTGTATCACACATTAGCTCAAATGGTTTTGAACAATTCGAAGCGACAATAATGGGTGCCGAAGTTAACCTTCTTTTCAATTCTTCAAAGGCATGCATGTATGTATCATCAAATACAAACTTAGCATCTTTCTCTAGAAACATACACAAGAGTTGTGAAATTTTGGAAAAATACTTTATGAAGTGGCGGTAAAATCCTGCGTGGCCTAGAAAGCTCCTGATACCTTTCATAGAAATTGGTGGAGGTAGTTTCTCGATAACTTCAATTTTTGCTTTATCCAACTCGATTCCCTTGCCTGAAATTCTGTGACCAAGTACAATGCTTTCTTTGACCATAAAATGACATTTCTCCCAAGTTAGCACAAAGTGACTCTCAACACACCTCTGCAGCACATCACGCAAATGTAATAGGCATTCTTCAAAGGACTGGCCAACAACAGTAAAGTCATCTATGAATACCTCAATAGTGATTTCAACCATGTCCAAGAAGATAGACATCATGCATCTTTGAAATGTGGCTGTAGCGTCACATAATCCGAAATGCATTCTCTTAAATGCAAAGGTACCATATGGGCATATGAAAGTTGTCCTCTCTTAATCCTCAGGCATAATAACAATTTGGTTGTACTCGAATTATCCGTCAAGAAAATAATATCATCCCTTCTTTACCAGTTTTTCAAGCATTTGATCCATGAAGGGCATAGGGAAATAATCTTTCTCAGTAGAAGCGTTGAGTTTCCTGTAGTCCATACACACTCTCCACCCAGTGACCGAACGCATGGGGATAAACTCATTCTTTGCATTAGGCACCACTGTGATACCTTCTTTTTTTTGGAACACACTGCACTGGATTGGCCCATTCACTGTCGACAATCAGGTAGATTACTACAACTTCTAACCACATGATGATTTCTTTCTGCATATCCTCTTGCATTGAAGCGTTCAACCGTCTTTGATGCTCGATACTGGGCTTGTAATCCTTGACCATTTGAATCTTATGAGTACATATCCCAGGAGGTATGCCAATGATGTCTTCAATTATCCAGTAATGGCCCTTTTGAATTACTTGAGAATGGAGATGAGGGCCTTTGTTTGGGCTTCGTTCAAGTCAATTGCAATTATGACAAGTAAAGTACTATTCTCTCCCAAGTATGCATATTTCAGATGTACTAGTAGTGCCTTTAACTTTAACTCTGGTGGGACTTCTATGAAAGGCTTCGTAGGTGGCGTTTCCCTATTGCACAAGTCTAATTCTAACCTGGCCTATCACTTAGGCCCAAATGACACCCCAAGTGCATTCATTAATTCCTCATAATTAGGTATTCTATCATCATTGAAATTCATCAACACATCTGGCAAAGGTTCAACTCCCAACCTCAACTCAATCGGGATCTCCACTTCATCATCCTCACTCATTTCGATCATTGATACAACTTAGAATCACAACTTCTTCTATCTGGCTAGCCCACTTGAAACACTACTGCCTTTTCACCAAACCTGAAGGTAAGTAGACTCTTTTCCATATCAATCAATGCTCTCCCTGTGGCTAAGAAGGGTCTCCCGAAGATGATAGGAACTACAAAATCAACTTCACAGTCAAGTATAACAAAATCTGCAGGAAATATAAATTATTCTACCCTGACCAACACATCATAAAGTATTCCCATAGGTTTCTTGACTGTTCTATCTGCCATTAACAACTGCATCTTTGTAGGAACAAGGTTGCCCAAACCAAGATTTCTGGCAAGAGGCATTAAATTGATGCTAGCTCCCAAGTCACATAGTGCTCTAGCAAATGCAAGTTTCCTAACTATGCATGGTATAGTGAATGCACCCGGATCTTCACTCTTTTGCACCAAAGACTTCGTAGAGATAGCGCTGCAATGTTTAAAATCTTGGGAGAGGTCTTGGAAAACTCTGTGTTTTTTCTTGACCAAATCTTTCATCCACTTCGCATATCCCTACATCCTCTCAAGAGCCTCAACTAAAGGGAAGTCCACTGACAATTTTTTAAGCATCGCCAAGAACTGTTCAAAATTACCTTCCTCTTTTCTTCTCAAGCCTTTGGGAAAAGGTGGTGGGGGCCTTGGAAAGGTTTTATATTTCTTTGGTTGCTCGTTTGCGTTGGGCACTTCAGTCTCCTTGTTTACCCTCTTTCTGTTGCTTCCATCTGCAACCATCAGCGTAGGAGGATCAACAGTGCTTTGGCCACTCCGAGTCATGACTGCCATGCAATGCCCTTCGTTCTCAGGATTTTGAATCGTGTTGCTTGCTAAGGTGCCCTTTTGGCTTTGGTTCAACTGTGAAGAAATTTGCCCGAATTGTTGGTCCAGTTATTTAATTGCCACTGAGTGAGACTCTATTTTTTGATTGATGCTTGAAATATCCGTCTTCATTCCTTTGAAAGTCTCATCATGGTGATTGGCTCTCTTCATCAACTTGTCGAACATCTCTTCGATCCTAGAGTTACTTGAACCGGCATCACGATTGTGAGGTGGCACATAAGGACCATTCCTGTAGCCATCTCTTCTTCCCTATTCGGCATCTGGCACTGTCTTTTTTTAATAGTATCTACTTCGGTTGTCTCTATATGCCCCATATTGTTGAAATTCTGACCTTGATCCTGACCCATGCCTCTTATAGTCCTAATTTGACCCTTGGGGGTTGTTCCAGAAATCCGCTGCGTGATTGCTTACAAAACATGCATTGTCATCAAAGAATGGATCTTCATACACAGAAGCCTTTGGAGGTTGATGGGTTACCACTTCAACACTTGCTTGCTTTTACTTTAAAACCAAGTCCACGCTTGTACGAAGTTGAGCAAGTTGCTCTATGATTTCCTTATTGACCTTTGCTTGCTCATTGTTGGTGTTGACTACACAAGAAGTCTTCATCGCACCTTGCTCTCGTTGACCCCATGCTCTATTGGTTTTAACCACTTGCTCCATCCTTGCGGCTATCAATGCAAAAGGTTGGTCAAGGAATATGCCTCCCATGATTATGTCGGCGCAAGCTTGACTATTCTCATCCTCTGCCCAATAGGAAATCTCAACCAAGGCATCATCAACAATCTTATGATCGAGGACCATCCTTAAGCATTTGGTAAATCTCTCTCATGTTGTGCTAATAGAGTCACCCGACAATTACTCAAAGTTGTTTATTTAGTCCTTGAGCTTCAACTTCTTAGATCTTGGGAAATATCTTTCAAGGAATACTCTCTACCGCTCAGCCCAACTTATTATGGTACTCGAAGGAAGCTCGGACAACCACGCAGCTGCATTGCCAATCAATGATAGTGGAAACACTCTTAAACCAGTGGCATCAAGAGAAAGATTTTGTGTCCCCATGACACTCTTGCAAACAAATACCACATTTTGGAGATGACGATGGGGATCCTCTATAGGTAGCCTTGTGAATAATCCACTATTTTGGAGCATCTGGAGCTACCCACTCGATATCGCAAACTTAGCATCTATCGGTAAAGGAGGCAGTGCTATAGCACCAATAACGTCCATGGCAATAGGGTTCAATCGATACTGATTCCATCCATAAGCGTTTTCAATGAAGTCCCTAAGCTGTGGCTTGTTATCCCTTGGTGGTGGATTCTCCTCTTTCCTATTTCCTCATTCATATTCATATCCTCCTCAACCACGATATCCTCATTCACTTGAGCCATTCTTCTAACGAGTCGATGGATCTCCAAATTGATCAGAGCTAAGTGATTGCCTTGGCTCCTTGTGTTGGGCATACAACCTAGTACACCCTGCAATTAAAATCAAACAACAAAAACAAAAGTA